>JBBGZY010000822.1:895000-1105000 GCA_037952925.1 Lithobates clamitans | reverse complement strand
TGGGCTGAGTGCGTACAAGTGTGTGGGTGGGCTGAGTATGTACAGGTATGAGGGGGCTGAGTGTATACAGGTGTGAGGGGGGCTGAGTGCATACAGGTGTAAGGGGGGCTGAGTACGTACAGGTGTGTGGGTGGGTTGAGTATGTACAGGTGTGTGGGTGGGCTGAGTGCGTACAGGTGTGTGGGTGGGCTGAGTACGTACAGGTATGAGGGGGCTGAGTGCATACAGGTGTGTGGGCGGACTGACTGCATACAGGTATCAGGGGGGCTGAGTGCGTACAGGCGTGAGGGGGGTTGAGTCCGTACAGGTGTGAGGGGGGCTGAGTCCGTACAGGTGTGAGGGGGGCTGAGTCCGTACAGGTGTGTGGGTGGGGTGAGTCCGTACAGGTGTGAGGGGGGCTGAGTCCGTACAGGTGTGAGGGGGGCTGAGTCCGTACAGGTGTGAGGGGGGCTGAGTACGTACAGGTGTGCGGGGGCTGAGTACAAACAGGCATGATCAGTGAGGGGGAGCGTGATCAAATACCACCAAAAGAAAGCTCTATTTGTGTGGGAAAAAGGACATGCATTTTGTTTGGGTACAGCGTCACACGACCGCGCAATTGTCAGTTAAAGTAACGCAGTGCTGTATCGCAAAAAAACGTCCTGGTCAGGAAGGGGGTAAATCCTTCTGGGGATGAAGCGGTTACGCGAAGCTTCCGTCGGGCCTCTGCGCCTTCCTATTATTGTTATAACGAGTCTCAATAATACGTGAAACAAAATCTGGAAACTGTCGGTAAACGGCGCCCATCGGAAATAATCTCCATGAACAGGTTGCTGTGATAAGCGTCTAGTGATAGTGACACCAAACCTTGATGGAGAACATTGATATGACCTTCAGTCTCCTCCAGTCACGCACACATTTATTTTATTTTTTTCCCCCTGAAGATAAAGTCAAATAATAGAACTGCTTGGAATCGGAATATCTCAAAGTGCCAGGCAGGGAAGAGATCTGAAAACTTTGTTGTAGCAATTTTCAAATTCAAATAGCGGTTTGTGGAGTTGGAGGATAAATATCTGGAGTGAGAATATTTCGCTGTGCAAAGATGATGAACTTATTTTTTTTTTTATTTTTTATGCTGGAACTCCGAGTTTTCCTGTTGGGTTTCCTGGGAAACCAAATGTCACTTTACCATCCTGAGGAGATGTCAAAATATGTCTCTCTGAATAGAATGGCGTTGAATGTTTATTATTTTGAGCATTATGGGGACAATTCTCGCGTTGTACTCCAAGGACTTGGTGCACTTAGGATGTCGAGTTAGACAGGTGACAGATTTTAATGGAAATTATTGTCACCAATAAGATAATGGCCGTGGATTAGATTTCAGTCAGCGGCTTATGGTACAAATTCGATTATATTGGCTTTATTCAGTTAAAGTGGAAGTAAAGGCAAAACCTAACTAATGATAAACCTACCCCCCCCCCCCTCCAGCCCCATTCTAAGCCTAATCCAGCCCTGTATGGAAAAAAAATTGAAAAATTGCAATACTCACCTGCAGGGCCGTCTTTAACGCAGGGCAAAGGGGGCAGCTGCCCCGGGCCCGGTCATTGATGCGGGGCCCAATAGCAGCTGTCCCTTGAGCCTGCGCTGCCTGCAAATAGTTGGTAAGTGAATTTGGGTGGGCCCAAGAAAATGTTTGCCCAGGGTCCAATCAGTATTAAAGGGGTTGTAATCCTTTGTGTAAATCCTATGCATTAAAGTGAAAAAAACACCTGACAGTGACCGGGCCCCCCAGCCCCCCCTCCGTTTTACTTACCTGAACCCTCAAACGTGACCCAGCGGGGACGCACTGTTTCTCTGCCCGGGGTTCACGGCTCTTGATTGGATAGATTGATAGCAGTGCAGCCAATGGCTCCCGCTGCTGTCAATCAAATCCAATGATGCGAGCGCCAGGGGGGCGGGGCCGAGTCACGCATTCGGCCTCTATGAACAGCGAATGCTGGACTCGGGAGCGCGCCCGCAAGGTAACCTCCTCGGGGAAGCGCTTCTGCAAGGAGGGTTATCAGATGTCGGGAGGAGCCACAAGAGCCGCCGGGGGACCCCAGAAGAGGAGGATCGGGGCCACTCTGTGCAAAACGAGCCGCACAGTGGAGGTAAGTATGACATGTATGACAACCCTTACAAGTCCATGGGTGATGTCAATTCCCAGGCATTTCCTAGCCGTTGTCAGCTGTCTCCAGCACACAAAGGGCTTTATAAAGTTAAATAATGGTGCGCTAATTCCAGCTGTGAAAAATGAACATATGTGGAAAAAATGAACCACTTAAAGGACCACGCCTATTTCTGACATTTGTTGTTTATAAGTTAAAATCTGTATTTTTTTGCTAGAAAATTACTTAGAACCCCCAAACATTATATATATTTTTTAGCAAAGACTCTGGAGAATAAAAAGGCGCCATTTTATTCTCCAGAGATTTGCTAAAAAAAATAAAAAATTATATATAATGTTTGGGGGTTCAAAGTAATTTTCTAATGTAAACATCCCATGTGACAGTAAAAGGCGGTGACAGGTCCTCTTTATGGAGAGATCTGGGGTCTATAATGATTGTAAACATCCCTGTGACAGTAATAGGAGGTGACAGGTCCTCTTTATGGAGAGATCTGGGGTCTATAATGAATGTAAACATCCCATGTGACAGTAATAGGTGGTGACAGGTCTTCTTTATGGAGAGATCTGGGGTCTATAATGAATGTAAACATCCCATGTGACAGTAATAGGTGGTGACAGGTCCTCTTTATGGAGAGATCTGGGGTCTATAATGAATGTAAACATCCCATGTGACAGTAATAGATGGCGACAGGTCCTCTTTATGGAGAGATCTGGGGTCTATAATGAATGTAAACATCCCATGTGACAGTAATAGGTGGTGACAGGTCCTCTTTATGGAGAGATCTGGGGTCTATAATGAATGTAAACATCCCATGTGACAGTAATAGATGGCGACAGGTCCTCTTTATGTAGATATTTTTTTTTAATTGGCGCCGTGACGTTGCATTCCAGATTACTATATCAGAAACCCAATCTAAGCCGATTTCAGGTTTGTTCGGGACTTCCGTCAGCCAGCGGACGTGCCGGCCGCTTGGGTTGTCCTGGTGGGAAAGGAGACCCGGGCGAAGCGACATTCGACGGCGGGAGGGGGGATGTCCCCTCCCGCTGCTTGTGATAACGGCCGAGCGGCTGCTGAGCCGCACCGGTTGTTATCACCATAAAAAAACGGCACCGGCCCTAAAAAAATGGTACTGGGGTGCTGGTGCAGGCATCACCCTGGTACAAACACTTCCTACAAGTGACGTTCAGGCACGTCGTTTCGCGGGAAGTGGTAAATACCGCACTACTCTATCGCGTCAATCACTATAGTGCCTAATGCAGATGAATTCCTATACAATCGTGTAATATATTGTCAATCACACATCGATAAAAAATGATATACAATGATAAAAGGAGTTCAAGTGAAAAAGTCCCAAACAAATATTAATAAATGAGGCAAGAATCCACTCAGTGGAGAAAACCTGCTCCAATATGTGCCATGCAGCAAATATCCAGTGAGATGTTCACCACCACCTCTAGGTGAATCCCCTAGTCCAGTGATGGCAAACCTCGGCAGCCCAGATGTTTTGGAACTACATTTCCCATGATGCTCAACTACACTGCAGAGTGCATGAGCATCATGGGAAATGTAGTTTTAAAACATATGGGGTGCCAAGGTTCGCCATCACTGCTCCATTCCCTTGAGAAAGTCACGTGTCGAGTGACGCAGCGCATTGGGCGGAGTCGGTGACATCACTTCTGGTGTCACGTAAACCAGGAAGTAAGCAGTGAGGAGGCAAGCTCTTGATGTCTTTTCATTACAAGCAATTGTACAAGATGTTGTAAATGGGAGTGGGCTATTTTACAGATATTTAATAAAAACTCATATATCTAAGCAATTTTGCGCTATGATCGTCTCTTGTGCTCTGAGCAATCTCTAAGGAGAAGTTTTCACTGTATACTATGAGGACTGTGGGGATCCTGAATACAGCAAATGTTTTCTCATGATCATTGAAGACCTACAGTATATACTTAAGGCGTGATTTGACCCTTGGGGTTTTCTCCTGAGGTGAGCAGGCAATTCACCTAGAGGAGGTGTGACTTGACCCGTGTGGTCTTCTCCTGAGGTGAGCAGGCAATTCACCTAGAGGAGGTGTGACTTGACCCATGGGGTTTTCTCCTGAGGTGAGCAGGCAATTCACCTAGAGGAGGTGTGACTTGACCTGTGTGGTCTTCTCCTGAGGTAAGCAGGCAATTCACCTAGAGGAGGTGTGACTTGACCCGTGGGGTCTTCTCCTGAGGTGAGCAGGCAATTCACCTAGAGGAGGCGTGACTTGACCCGCGGGGGTCTTCTCCTGAAGTGAGCAGGCAATTCACCTAGAGGAGGCCTGACTTGACCCGTGGGGTCTTCTCTTGAGGTGAGCAGGCAATTCACCTAGAGGAGGAGTGACTTGACCCGTGGGGTCTTCTCCTGAAGTGAGCAGGCAATTCACCTAAAGGAGGTGTGACTTGACCCGTGGGGTCTTCTCCTGAAGTGAGCAGGCAATTCACCTAGAGGAAGAGTGACTTGACCCGTGGGGTCTTCTCCTGAAGTGAGCAGGCAATTCACCTAGAGGAGGAGTGACTTGACCCGTGGGGTCTTCTCCTGAAGTGAGCAGGCAATTCACCTAAAGGAGGTGTGACTTGACCCGTGGGGCTTCTCCTGAAGTGAGCAGGCAATTCACCTAGAGGAGGAGTGACTTGACCCGTGGGGTCTTCTCCTGAGGTGAGCAGGCAATTCACCTAGAGGAGGTGTGACTTGACCTGTGGGGTCTTCTCCTGAGGTGAGCAGGCAATTCACCTAGTGGAGGTGTGACTTGACCCGTGGGGTCTTCTCCTGAAGTGAGCAGGCAATTCACCTAAAGGAGGTGTGACTTGACCCGTGGGGTCTTCTCCTGAAGTGAGCAGGCAATTCACCTAGAGGAGGAGTGACTTGACCCGTGGGGTCTTCTCCTGAAGTGAGCAGGCAATTCACCTAAAGGAGGTGTGACTTGACCCGTGGGGTCTTCTCCTGAAGTGAGCAGGCAATTCACCTAGAGGAGGTGTGACTTGACCCGTGGGGTCTTCTCCTGAAGTGAGCAGGCAATTCACCTAGAGGAGGAGTGACTTGACCCGTGGGGTCTTCTCCTGAAGTGAGCAGGCAATTCACCTAAAGGAGGTGTGACTTGACCCGTGGGGTCTTCTCCTGAAGTGAGCAGGCAATTCACCTAGAGGAGGAGTGACTTGACCCATGGAGTCTTCTCCTGAGGTGAGCAGGCAATTCACCTAAAGGAGGTGTGACTTGACCCGTGGGGTCTTCTCCTGAAGTGAGCAGGCCAGTCACCTAGAGGTGGCAGTGGTGGTGACCATATCACTGGATATTTGCTGCACATAAAGGGCGCCACTGGAGACCGGACCGGTGTGGCTGCAGAACAGGTAAGTGGGACTTAAAATGGGGCTGGGAGTAGGTCAAGGCCGGGTTCACACCTGCTGCGGCCGCAGCTCACAGCACGGGGTTAGTGCATCCCTGTTCACTGTTCATTGAAAGGTCAAATCAGGTCCAAATTTTTGCCTGAATTTGCACCTGAATCGCACCAGAAGGGGCCCAGGATCCTTCTGCAGTGCCACCCTGGAGCTGCGGTCACACTCTCCTGTCATGCGAATTGGGGAAACCTGCATCCAATTCGCATATGTGTGAACCCAGCCTAATGCCCCATACACACGGTCGGACTTTCAGACAACAAGCTCACATCGAACATTTCCCGTCGGAAATTCCGATCGTGTGTACGCGGCATTACAGTTCGTATTTGCCTTTACTTCTACTTTAAGTGTTCTTAAAGTGGTTCTAACGGTAAAAGTTTTTTATACCGTAATGCATCCTCTGCCATGTCATCCCCCCCCCCCAAAAAATACTTACCTGAACCCGATCTTGCTCCAGCGCTGCGCACATCTGCAGCAGTACTGCTTCTTTCTCCCCTCTCACAGAAGGCTCAGCGGAAAAGGGAACCGTTGGCTCCTGCTGCTGTCAATCACCCCTTGTGAGCAGAGAGTGGGGGCAGAGCTGAGATGCACTGTGTGTGTCTATAGACACACACAGTGTGGCTCGGGATCAACCACGCACCAGTGCTCCCATAGCAAATGGCTGGCTATGGGGGCACTTAGAAGGGGTGAGGAGCCTGGGGCACAGACGGAGGGCCCCAACAATTGAAACAAAAAAAAAATACCTCACAGATCCTTGCATTCACACAATTGTAGCGCTACCTCAAAAGCAGTTGCTGAAAATCAAAAAGGTTCTTCCTGTGTAGTACAGTGGCTGCCAGTCACACGAGCAACAGTTCACTTACTCCAGCTTCATTAAACGGTCTGGGCTAGGAGATCTCTTTTCTTTTTAGTTTTATAACTGAAAAAAAATAACAGGGGAGAAAATAAGGGGGTATAAGGTGCTAAAGGTCAGTTGACTGAGGTCACTAACTAACTAATAATAACTAACTATTAAATTATAGGTATTAGAATTTCCTTTCAAATTTGGCTGTTTGTGAATGTAACAAATAAGAATTCATCCAAAGTTACGAATTATCCAAAATTACAAATGCCACATCTAAACAAATGGATCGGAAAAAGTTTCTATTATTTTTATTGTTATTTATTATTAATAATTAGTTACGTTCCATTCGATTAGATACGGCATTCGTTATTTCGAATAATTTGTAACTTCGGATAAATTTGTTACGTTCAACAGCCAAATTTGAAAGGAAATTGCAATACCTATAATTTAATAGCTAGTAATAGTTAAGTTATAATTAGTTAGTTATTTCAAATTTATGAATTTTCGAATTTATGAATTTTCGAATTTACTAATTTATGAATTCTTTAATTTACGAATTCACAAATTTACGCGTTTACGAATGTTCAAATATTCAAATTTTCGGATTTACGAATTTTTGAATTTACAAATTTAGGAATTTTCGAATTTACAAATTTACGAATTTTTGAATTTATGAATTTTCAAATTCACAAATTTTCGAATTTACGAATTTACAAATTTTTGAATTTACAAATTTATAAATTTACGAATTTTCAAATATTCAAATTTACGAATTTTCGAATTGACGGATTTAAGAATTTTAGAATATTCGAGTTGTTTTTGTTAATTTGGATATTTCCGAATTCATGAATTTGTCGAAATTTGTTAAAAAACGAATTCGGAATGAAGTGAATTGCACATGTCTATTTTTAGCACTGATCACTGAATTGGTGTCACTGGTCCCCAAAAAAGTGTCACTTTAGTGTCCAATTTGTCCGCCGCAATGTCGCAGTATAAGTCGCTGATCACCGCAATTACTAGTAAAAAAAAAAATATATATATATATATAAAAATTCCATAAATCTATCCCATAATTTTTAGGCACTATAACTTTTGCGCAAACCAATCAATATACGCTTATTGGGATTTTTTTACCAAAAATATGTAGCAGAATACATATTGGCCTAAATTGATAAAGAAATTTGATTTCTTCCATTTTTTTATTGGATATTTAAGTAATTGGTACAATACATATTATTAGAAGGTTGGTTACGGATTCCCTCTATTTATTGCATATATGTATTAACTTGTCTATTCCCTAGTTAGCTAGTCTATTAAAACTCTGATCATATGTTATTGTTGATATCACTATAATACAAGGTTAGCTATGAAACCAAACACACGGCTTAATAAAACAAAGTCTTATTTATTTCCCAAGAAAATAGGAAACGCTAACATGAAAATACTAAAGGAAGACATTACAAAGCATATAACATCAGAACATATAATACAAGAATATCAAGGATACTTATCACAATGCTTTCCTCGAGATTTTGTTTCGTCAGCTGGGCTCAGATGGCAAAAGAGGGACAAGCCAAGAGCGATAAGGGACGAATTCCCTCCTGGGTGCCCTTTGTACACATTCATTCAGACCCATTCGTAACCACCCCCACTAGCCTCCTGTCCAATGAGATATTGCCAAGAGGTAGTCCTTTTAACATATTATATTACTGTCCATCCTGCTGTATTGGCCTCTAGGGGCAGCATTGTCCATGTATCCTGTCTTTGTATCCTAGGTCAATCTTCAGTCTTAGCTGGTCCTTTGATCTTCTGTAGCAGGACATTCATCAATCATCTTGTCAGCTACGGTCCCTTTCAAGATTGCTTGCAGTGTTATAACAACAGACGGTCCGGAGCCAAGTGTTGTTCAGCCTAGATGGAGACCTGATCTCTTCTTTTAGATATGCTACAAAGACATCCCAGACCGCCCCCAAGAAAGCGTAGGCTTGATTGTATCAACCAGAAAGAAACTCCAGAAATATGATATTAAATCATGTGGCCTTCCAACAGATATGTATTATGGCAAAAAGAAAAATTTTTTTTTTTTTCAAAAATTGGCAGGTTTTTTTTGTTCATAATGCAAAAAATAAAAACTGCAGAAGTGATCAAATACCACCAAAAGAAAGCTCAATTTGTGGGGAAAAAAGAACGTCAATTTTATTTGGGTGCAGCGTCGCACGACCGCGTAAGTAAATTAAAGCAGGGCTGTATCACAAAAAATGACCTGGTCATGAAAGGGGGGTAAATCTCCTGGAGCTGAAGTGGTTAAGTTACATTTTTAACAACAAGTGAATCAATCTGTGAAAGAGATTTGAAGTTGTCCAACATGATAGATTCGTCAGATGGACTAAAGGGGATCTGAGAACCAAATGTCAAACCCTTCAAGAAGAATTGTGGCCTCTCTGCTAAGCAAAGATCGGTATTGCTGCTGAGACATCCTTGCTAGGCTTGCCGGTTTCCTCGGGTCCAGGAAGCTCCTGCCTCAGGCCCACCTTGCCACCTTTTTTAAAGTAGCGAACGATTGGATGATTACATCTGCAAACCGTACACCCTCTGCACTGGCGTTCATTGAAAGGTCAATCAACACCTTTTTCTGAGTACTTCTGCCTCTCCGGAGGAAGCACCGGGGTCAAAAGTATAAAGACTAGTGTGGTCAGATCAATAAGAGCCAAAGGCTCGTATATCGACCATCAAAACAAAGATCTCTGCTTGCAGACATTTTTTTGCCTGAATCAACACTGGTTAGTGTACGCTTTATAACCACCCCAAATAATACGGTCTAAATAAGAACATTTTGAAAAGTCTGTCAGCATGTTCACATAGTATGCTGGCATATGAGCAAAAGCCTTGAGATTGACAACTTTTTTCCTTCAACTGGCTCATGCAATCCAAAAAAAAAGACACTGCACATACACTATGTTACCAAAAGTATTGGGACACCTGCTTTTACACGCACATGAACTTTAATGGCCTCCCAGTCTTAGTCCGTAGGGTTCAATATTGAGTTGACCCACCCTTTGCAGCTATAAAAGCTTCAACTCTTCTAGGAAAGCTGTCCACAAGGTTTAGGAGGGTGTCTATGGGAATGTCTGACCATTCTTCCAGAAGAGCATTTGTGAGGTCAGGCAGTGATGTTGGACGAGAAGGCATGGCTCGCAGTCTCCGCTCTTATTCATCCCAAAGGTGTTATATCGGGTTGAGGTCAGGACTCTGTGCAGGCCAGTCAAGTTCCTCCACCCCAAACTCGCTCATCCATGTCTTTATGGACCTTGCTTTGTGCACTGGTGGGCAGTCATGTTGGAACAGGAAGGGCCGTCCCTAAACTGTTCCCACAATGTTGGCAGCATGAAATTGTCCAAAAATATCTTGGTATTCTGACGCCTTAAGAGTTCCCTTCACTGGAACTAAGGGGCCAAACCCAAGCCCTGAAAAACAACCCCACACCATAATCCCCCCTCCACCCCACTATAATCCCCCCTCCACCAAATGATTTGGACCAGTGCACAAAGCAAGGTCCATAAAGACATGGATGAGCGAGTTTGGGGTGGAGGAACTTGACTGGCCTGCACACAGTCCTGACCTCAACCTGATAGAACACCTTTAGGATGAATTCGAGTGGAGACTGCGAGCCAGGCCTTCTTGTCCAACATCAGTGCCTGACCTCACAAATGCGCTTCTGGAAGAATGGTCAAACATTCCCATAGGCACACTCCTAAACCTTGTGGACGGCCTTCCCAGAAGAGTTGAAGCTGTTATAGCTGCAAAGGGCAGAGCCAACTCAATATTGAACCCTACGGACTAAGACTGGGATGCCATTAAAGTTCATGTGCGTTACTTTAGATCAAAGCCCATGTCTCCTCAAGACACACAGACTCTGGGACTCTGCCCTAGGACTCCCAGCCAATCGGGTCTCAGGACGCACTTCCTTTTCAGCTGGAAGGAGAAGCAATGGCCCCGGAGCGAGGAGCAACAGCCCTACCATGGATCCTCCTCATCTTCCTCTGTTCACCGCCTCCCCTTCCGTCTCCTGCTAGGGAGGTAAATCGCCGCCTTCCCCTCTGTCTCCCATGGGGGGAGGGATCAATGCCTTCCCGTCCATCTCCCGGGGGGGGGGGGGGGTGGCATTGGTTTGCCTTAGGACTCCCGGCCAGTCGGGTCTTAGGAGCCACTTTCTTTTCAGCCTGGAGGAGAAGCAATGGCGCCGGAGCGAGGAGCAACAGCCCTACCACGGATCCTCCTCATCTGCCTCCACCGCCTCCCCTTCCGTCTCCTGCTAGAGAGGGAAATCGCCGCCTTCCCCTCTGTCTCCCATGGGGGGAGGGATCAATGCCTTCCCGTCCGTCTCCTGCGGGGGGGTGGTGGCATTGGTTTGCCTTAGGACTCCTGGCCAGTCGGTTCTTAGGAGCCACTTTCTTTTCAGCCGGGAGGAGAAGCAACGGCCCCGGAGCGAGGAGAAGCAGCCCTACACTGGTTTCTTGTCACCTGCCTTGTCACCTTGGTTTGCCGCCCCCCCCCCCAAATATCGAAAATATTGAGCACCAGCCGCCACTGATTACCACCTTAATCAGCCTCAGAACGGAAGGAAAGGAAGGGGGGGGGCAACCCAAATGTTCGTCCCGGGCTGTAGATGACCTTGTCCCGGCACTGGCCTTCACACGCACATCAGATCCCCGAAGCGTTAGACCAAAAACGAGAGATGGTGGATGTCAGAGCTTCAAGAGGTAACATCCACCCAAATTATCCACATCCACCCAAAAGTAAATAAACGACCACCCCTGACCTCACCCAAAAAACTAAAAACCAATCAGAAAAAATATAACAATTCGATGCAAAGCAGTAGAAGGTCGGCCGTGCTTCCAAACCGTCAAAAGCTCCTTCTCACGGTAACTCGAGGGGCGATCCATCCCTGCAGTGCCGCCAGTTTTGTATGTAATGAATTCATAAATCGCGCTGCAGTTAGTGCAAATAAAACATTGCTCCAGCAGCCAGAAACATTCGACACAGCGATCGTTTCCAGGCTCCTGCCTTCTTCCTCGTGTCACCGCCATTCGTCATTCAGATTCAGAAATATTTATGCATTCAATATGTTAGCCGAAACCCCAAACAAAAAATAAAATGAGGAAAACCAAGGACATCCATCTTGCCGGCGAGATCGGGAGACGGAGAGCGGAATTTATTCAGGCGCGCATCCCCTGCAACAAGGTGAAGTGTTTCCTCCCCGCCGTGGTGGCGAAGCGCGCGGCGCTTACCGCATATTATCATAATTGCACGCCGCGACGTGCAATAAAAATACACAGGCAGTTAAGAACGAATTAATTAGCTGATTTTATTGTCCATTGAAGTAACGCAGGCGGCCCGACAATGGAGAGTCTGCTCCGGGATTGTGAGGATTTCACACGCCGACTTTCTGCTCAATCAACTGATTTCTGATCACCGTCTTTTATAATCTGCGCAAACAGTGCGCTGATTGGGGGAGGGTGACCAATCAAATAACACTTGGCAATGCCAGACATGCGGGAGCTATCATTGCAGGCCTCTTGAAAATGCTAAGCGTCTGGCTGTCACCCCGGCCAGTTCTGACATTTCTCTCCTACATGTAAAATTCATCATTTTTTTGCAAGAAAATGACATGGAACCCCCAAACATTATATATGTGTTTTTTTTAGCAAAGACCCTAGAGAATACAATGGCGGACGTTGCAACTTTTTATTTTGCACTGTATTTGCGCAGCAATTTTTCGAACACTTTTTTTTGGAAAAAAAAAAAGTTTCATGCTTTGAAAAAAAAAAAACATTAAATTTAGCCCATTTTTTTTGCATAATGTGAAAGATGCAGTTACGCTGAGTAAATAGATACCCAACACGTCGCGCTTCAAAATTGCGCACGCTCGCCAAACTTCGGTACTTAAAAATCCCCATAGGCGACGCTTTAAAATTTTTTACCGGTTACATGTTTTAAGTTACAGAGGAGGTCTAGTGCTAGGACTATTTCTCTCGCTCTAACGATCGCGGCGATACCTCACATGTGTGGTTCGAACATCGTTTTCATATGTGGGTGCTGCTCACGTGTGCGTTTGCTTCTGCGTGCGAGCTCACGGGGATGGGGCGCTTTACATTTTTTTTTCTATTGTTCATTTTACTTGTTTTTTTTTTTTTCTCTAGTTTGACACTTTAAAAAAAAAAAATTTTGATCAGTTTTATTGCTATTACAATTAATGTAAACATCCCTTGTAATAGGAATATGGCACGATCGGTCCTCTTTACAGAGAGATTTGGGGGTCAACTCACCTCTAGGCTGGAAAGCCTGAAATCCCCCCCCCCCCAAAAAAAAGATCTCGGCATCCCAGCGAGGGCGGCGCCGTTTGTTTGAATGCAGAGGCCGGGCGTGACGTCATAACATCGCGCCTGGCCTCCGAACGATCATAGAGACTCCGGCCACCATCTGGTCTCTATGAAATCTCTATGGTCACCATCCGGGGCCGGCGGATCCGTTCTCCGACTCACTGATGGAAGCGGTGAGTCGGTAGAAGCACCGGAGGGCGGCGGGAGGGGGGGGGGGTGTCCTCGTAAGAACGATCAAGTGGCGGAACAGCCGCTATGATCGATCTCATGGTGAAGGAAATCGCCGGCTGAAAAGGGCGAAATCTGAATGATGCCTGTAGCTGCACCCAACATTCAGATATCACCTCTCAAAGTCAAGGACGTCCTATGAGGTACCTGGGCAGGAAGTGGCTAGACGTGTGCAATGCGATTCGTTACGAATTGAAATTCAGACAAATTTTCATTTTTTGGAAACTTGAATGTATCCGAATTTCCGAATTACAATAGTGCCGAATTTAAAGGAATCCGAAATAACGAAAAAATGAAATCCAAATTCGAATCATTTTCGAATTTGAATAGTTTTCTAAAGAGAATAAAATAGAAAATAAAAGAATATAATAGAAAAAAAAAATAATAGCATAGAAAAGAATAAAACAGAAAGTAAAAGAATAGAATATAATAGAGTAAAACAGAACAAAATAGAAAAAAAAAATAAAAGAACAGACTAGACTAGAATATAATAGAAACAAAATAGAATAGAATAACATAGAAAAAATATATAATATTATATATATATAATAACTTATAAGAATATATCTTCTGAAATTCTAATTTCAAATAGAATAAATTTGAATTTGAATACATAAGAAAAGAACAGAATAGAAAAGAATTGAATAGAAAAAAAAGGAATACAATAGACTATAATAGAATAGAAAAGAACAGCATTAAAAAAAAACAATAGAATAGAATGAATATATCCATTTCCCAAAATTCAAAAAGAATCAATTCCTGTTTGAATAGAATAGAAAAGAATAGATTAGAATAGAATAGAAACAGGATAGACTAGAAAGAATATAACCATCCTCCAAAATTCGAATTTTGAATAGAATAAATTTGAATAGAAAAGAATAGAATAGAAAATAAAATAATAGAATAGAAAAGCAATAGAATAGAATAAACACATAGAAAAAGAATATAATTAAAAAAACAATAGAATAGAATAGAAAGAATATAACCATTTCCCAAAATTCAAATAGAATCAATTTGAATATGAATAGAATAGAAAAGAATAGATTCGAACAGGAAGATAGTTCTATTCATTATATTCCATTGTTTTTTTAGAACCCTTAGCAACCTCTGGAGCCGCCTCCCCTATCCATGTGCCCAGCCCCTTTCAGGACGCCGGGTGCATGAATTCCTACAGCGGGGGGGCGGGGGGGTGTTTTTTGAAGCACATGATTAGAGCCAGTGGCTAAAATGGGCTTCAAAATAAGGTGTGCTCGGGGCGCAGAGCATTGCGTCTGGAGCCCACCCAGGTGTGTTGCAACAGCGAATGAATGTTTGCTGTTGCAACACTGATCCTCCTCCTGGCCAATCGAGAAGCGGGTCTGATACCCGTCACCTGATTGGTTGAAAGGACAGGTGAGCCTATTGGATGCCTAGGAGGAGGGAAGGAGATGCACGGCTGAAGCGAGGAGAAGAAGATACAGGAGCCGCAGTCTGATGTCCGCCGATGCCCTGATCACCAGTGCTGCCCGATGTGCCCGCCGATGCCCCAATCTCCACCGCTTCCCGATGTGCCCACTGATGCCCCGATCCCCACTGCCGCCCAATGTGCCCGCCGATGCCCCAATCTCCCCGCCTCTGCTCGATGTGCCCGCCGATGCCCCAATCTCCCCGCCTCTGCTCGATGTGCCTGCCGATGCCCCAATCTCCCCGCCTCTGCTCGATGTGCCCGCCGATGCCCCAATCCCTTCCTCTGCTCGATGTACCTGCTGATGCCCTGATTCCCGCCTCTGCTCGATGTGCCCGCTGATGCCCTGATTCCCCCCTCTGCTCGATGTACCTGCTGATGCCCTGATTCCCGCCTCTGCTCGATGTGCCCGCTGATGCCCCAATCCCTTCCTCTGCTCGATGTACCTGCTGATGCCCTGATTCCCGCCTCTGCTCGATGTGCCCGCTGATGCCCTGATTCCCCCCTCTGCTCGATGTACCTGCTGATGCCCTGATTCCCGCCTCTGCTTGATGTGCCCGCTGATGCCCTGATTCCCGCCTCTGCTCGATGTGCCCGCTGATGCCCTGATTCCCGCCTCTGCTCGATGTGCCCGCTGATGCCCCAATCCCCAATGTTGCCCGATGTGCCCGCCAATGCCCCAATCCCCGCCTCTGCTCGATGTGCCCGCTGATGCCCCAATCCCCAATGTTGCCCGATGTGCCCGCCAATGCCCCAATCCCTGCCTCTGCTCGATGTGCCGGCTGATGTTTGATCCCCGCCGATGCCCAATGTGCCCGCCGATGCCGGATCCCTGCTGCTGCCAAATGTGTCTGCCGCCTAGATAGGCTAAGTGCCGGTGGACTGGCAGACAGTGAGAGTGGTTTGAGGTGCCGTGGGGGGGTTGTTTGCCGCCCCCCCCAAACAAAAAACCACCAGCCGTCACTGCTCTGGAGGAACCCTCTGGAGGAGTTCCTGGTTGAGAAAGCTACACTAGAAGCTGGAAATCCCTGTATAGATACTGCTACTACACCGCTACTACACCGCTACTACACCACTACTCCAGGGAGTGATCATCGCTAGTTTCCCGTGCCGAATAGCTGCCCTGCTGTATTGTGAACACTGAAGGTCAGTGGCTGGGCATGGGTGATACTGAGAGATCTTTTTGCATTTTCCTCAACAAATCCAAAGCATCCTCTGATTGGATGAGGTGGAGGGGTGGGGGTGGTGATGTCACAAAGGCCCTCCTTGTCCAATCAGAAAATGTTTTACATCCATTGAAAACATGCAAAAGCATTCCCTGAATGGCACCAAGCTGATAACCTCCTGTGGGCAGCCACTCGTCACGTGACCCGAGAGCCAGCGGAGATCACTGTAGTAGTGATGTAGTAGTGATGTAGTAGTGATGTAATAGCAGCGTAGTAGTGGTGTAATAGCAGTGTAGTAGTGGTGTAATAGCACTGTAGTAGTAGTGATGTAGTCGTGGTGTGGTAGTGATGTAATAGCAGTGTAGTAGTGGTGTAGTAGTGAAGTAATAGCATTGTAGTAGTGATGTAGTAGTGGTGTAGTAGTGATGTAATAGCAGTGTAGTAGTGATGTAATAGCAGTGTAGTAGTGGTGTAATAGCAGTGTAGTAGTGATGTAATAGCACTGTAGTAGTAGTGATGTAGTCGTGGTGTGGTAGTGATGTAATAGCAGTGTAGTAGTGGTGTAGTAGTGATGTAATAGCAGTGTAGTAGTGGTGTAGTAGTGATGTAGTAGTGGTGTAATAGCAGTGTAGTAGTGGTGTAATAGTAGTGATGTAAAAGCAGTGTAGTAGTGGTGTAATAGCAGTGTAGTAGTGATGTAATAGCAGTGTAGTAGTGATGTAGTAGTGATGTAGTAGTGGTGTAATAGCAGTGTAGTAGTGGTGTAATAGTAGTGTAGTAGTGATGTAATAGCAGTGTAGTAGTGGTGTAGTAGTGATGTAGTCGTGGTGTGGTAGTGATGTAATAGCAGTGTAGTAGTGGTGTAGTAGTGATGTAATAGCAGTGTAGTAGTAGTGTAGTAGTGATGTAGTAGTGGTGTAGTAGTGATGTAATAGCAGTGTAGTAGTGGTGTAATAGCAGTGTAGTAGTGGTGTAATAGCAGTGTAGTAGTGATGTAATAGCTAATGGTGTAGTAGTGATGTAATAGCAGTGTAGTAGTGGTGTAGTAGTGAAGTAGTAGTGGTGTAGTAGTGGTGTAATAGCAGTGTAGTAGTGATGTAATAGCAGTGTAGTAGTGATGTAATAGCAGTGTAGTAGTGGTGTAATAGCAGTGTAGTAGTGATGTAATAGCAGTGTAGTAGTGGTGTAGTAGCAGTGTAGTAGTGATGTAATAGCAGTGTAGTAGTGGTGTAATAGCAGTGTAGTAGTGGTGTAATAGCATTGTAGTAGTGATGTAATAGCAGTGTAGTAGTGATGTAGTAGCAGTGTAGTAGTGATGTAATAGCAGTGTAGTAGTGGTGTAATAGCAGTGTAGTAGTGGTGTAATAGCAGTGTAATAGTGATGTAATAGCAGTGTAGTAGTGATGTAATAGCAGTGTAGTAGTGGTGTAATAGTAGTGATGTAATAGCAGTGTAGTAGTGGTGTAATAGCAGTGTAGTAGTGGTGTAATAGCAGTGTAGTAGTGGTGTAATAGCAGTGTAATAGTGATGTAATAGCAGTGTAGTAGTGATGTAATAGCAGTGTAGTAGTGGTGTAGTAGTGATGTAATAGCAGTGTAGTAGTGGTGTAATAGCAGTGTAGTAGTGGTATAGTAGTGGTGTAGTAGTGGTGTAGTAGTGATGTAGTCGTAGTGTGGTAGAGGCGTAGGAGCAGTGTAGCCATGGTGTATAGACATGTGCAATTCATTTAGTTTCAAATTATTTTTTTAATGAATTACGACAAATTTGTTAATTCTGAAATATCCGAAATAACGAAAACCCGTTTAACAAATTTTTCGGAATATATGAAAATTTGAAAATTAGAATTTTATGAAAATCCGTAAATTCGAAAAATTGTAAAATCCTAAATTCGAAATTCCAGAAATTCGAAAATTCGAAACATCCGGGAATTCTGAAATCTGGAAATTCGAAAAACCGAAAATAAGAACGAAGATTCATAGAACGAATATCCGAAAATTCTAAAACCCGAAGAACTGAAAATATGAAATAACTAACTAATAATAACTTAACTATGACTAACTACTAAATGATAGGGATTGGAATTTCCTTTCAAATTTGGCTGTTAATGAAAGTAACGAATATGAATTTATCCAAAGTTACGAACCCGGGGCCCGCCAGCTGTTGCAGAACTACAAGTCCCATCATGCCTCTGGGAGTAGTTGTATCTACCAGCCTTGCAATACCTCATGTAGTTCCACAACAGCTGGAGCGCCCCAGGCTGCCAACCCCTTATCTAAATGAATGGAACATAATGAATTCATAATAAATAGCAATATTAATAATAATAAAAACTTTTTATTATTATTTATTATTAATTTGTTCTGTTCCATTAGTTTAGATGCGGCATTCGTTATTTCAGATAATTCGTAACTTCAGATAAATTCATATTCATTCACTAACAGACAGAAATTCCAATACCTATCATTTAATAGTTAGTTATTATTAGTTAGTTAGTTGGTTATTATTTCAAATTTTAGAATTTTCGGTCTTTGGAATTTTCGGATTTTCTTTCTTATTTTTGATTTTCCCAAAATTCAGAATTTCCGAATTTTCAGATTTTTAAAATTTCCGAATATTCAGATTTTTGAATTTGCGATTTTTCGAATTTCAAATTTTTGAATTTGCGGATTTTCGAATTTCTGATTTTCAAATTTACGAATTTCGATGTCAGAAACAATGAATCAGTTTGAGACAGAAGTACAGTTAAATCACACTTGTTTAATAATAATAAAAAAAAGGTAAACAGAGTAAACGCAGTCAAAACATAGCCAGAGTTCAGGAACCGTAACGGATAGTCAGACAAGCCAAAACGTCAGGGAGCCGGAGATGAGCGTAATAGAACAGCAAGCAGGATCTGGAGTCAGAATGAATGTCAGCCAAGCAAGTTTTTAACAGGAACACAGGAGAGTGTCTCTAGAGATGTGACCAAGGCGAAGGCAGAGATCATCTGGACTGGGTGGCTTAAGTAGGCAGGACTGACGAGCAGGATATCATCAACAGCTGAGTCACTGTGGAGAGATGGGAGCTGGCAATTAGCCGACACCTGAGTGGTCAGCTCAGAGGAGGAAGGGCTGAGCCCAGCCCTGACAGTACCCCCTCCTCAACGACCCCTCCCCCTGCGAGGACCACCAGGCTTGAGGGGAAAACGTCTATGGAAATCACGGAGGAGGACAGGAATGTGCGTCTGAGGATGAGACCCAAGAGTGTTCCTCCGGACCGTACCCCTTCCCAATGCACCAGGTACTGTATGCCCCCCACGGAACCTACAGGAGTCAACAATGGACTGTACTTCATACTCCTCATGGTTCTCAACAAAAAAAGAAACAAAAAAATGAATGAAACAAAAATGAATGAATTTTTCGGCAGTGCACATGTCTAAAGGTGTATTAGCGGTATAGTAGTGGTGTGGTAGATGTTTAGAAGCAGTGTAGTAGTGGTGTAATAGCAGTATTGTAGTAGTATAGTAGTGATGTAGTAGTGGTGTATTTGCGGTATATTAGTGGTGTGGTAGTGGTGTAGTCGCAGTGTAGTTGCGGTGTAGTAGTGGTCCTGTAGCAGTGTATTAGTGGTGTGGTAGAGGTGTAAAAGTAGTGTAGTAATGGTGTGGTAGTGATGTAGGAGTGGTGTAATAACAGTATAGTAGTGGTGTAGTATAGTAGTGGTATAGTAATGGTGTGGTATTGATGTAGGAGTGGTGTCATAGCAGTATAGTAGTGATGTAGTATAGTAGTGGTAAAGTAGTGGTCTAGAAGCGGTGTATTAGTGGTGTGGTAGAGGTGTAGTTGCTGTGTAGTACTGGTATTAGTGTTAGTGGTGTGGTAGTGGTGTAATAGCGGTATTATAGTAGTATAGTAGTGGTTTGGTAGTGGTGTAGTCATGGTGTAGTTGTGGTGTAGTAGTGGTGTAGTCATGGTGTAGTTGCAGTGTAGTAGTAGTGTAGTAGTGGTGTAGTCATGGTGTAGTTGTGGTGTAGTCATGATGTAGTTGAGGTCTAGCAGTAGTGTAGTAGTGGTGTAGTCATGGTATAGTAGTAGTGGTGTAGTAATGGTGTAGTCATAGTGTAGTCATGGTGTAGCAGTGGTGTAGTCATGGTGTAGGAGTGGTGTAGTCATGTTGTAGTAGTGATGTGGTAGTGGTGTAGTCATGGTGTAGTAGTGGTGTAATAGCGGTATTATAGTAGTATAGTAGTGGTCTGGTAGTGGTGTGGTAGTGATGTAGTAGTGGTGTAGTAGTGGCGTAATCATTGTGTAGTGGTGTAGTCGTGGTGTAGTCATGGTGTAGTCATGGTGTAGTCATGGTGTAGTAGTGGTGTAGTAGTGGCGTAGTCATTGTGTAGTGGTGTAGCAGTGGTGTAGTCATGGTGTAGTAGTGGTGTAGTAGTGGTGTAGTCATGGTGTAGTAGTGGTATAGTGGTGGTGTAGTCATGGTGTAGTCATGGTGTAGTAGTGGTGCAGTCATGGTGTAGTAGTATTGTAGTCATGGTGTAGTCATGGTGTAGTAGTGATGTAGCAGCATTGTAGTAGTGGTGTAGTTGTGGTGTAGTAAGGGTGTAGTAGTAGTGGTGTAGTAGTGGTGTAGTCATGGTGTAGTAGTGGTGTAGTCATGGTGTAGTATTGGTGTAGTCATGGTGTAGTAGTATTGTAGTCATGGTGTAGTAGTGGTGTAGCAGTGTTGTAGTAGTGGTGTAGTTGTGGTGTAGTAATGGTGTAGTAGTAGTGGTGTAGTCATGGTGTAGTAGTGGTGTAGTCATGGTGTAGTAGTGGTGTAGTCATGGTGTAGTAGTATTGTAGTCATGGTGTAGTCATTGAGTAGTAATGGTGTAGCATTGTTGTAGTAGTGGGGTAGTAGTAGTGATGTAGTAGTAGTGGTGTAGTCATGGAGTAGTAGTGGTGTAGTCATGGTGTAGTAGTGGTGTAGTAGTGGTGTAGTAGTGGTTTAGTCATGGTGTAATAGTGGTGTAGCAGCGTTGTAGTAGTGGTGTAGTAGTAGTGGTGTAGTAGTGGTGTAGTCATGGTGTAGTAGTATTGTAGTCATGGTGTAGTAGTGATGTAGCAGTGTTGTAGTAGTGGTGTTGCAGTGTTGTAGTAGTGGTGTAGTAATGGTGTAGTAGTAGTGGTGTAGTCATGGTGTGGTAGTGGTGTAGTCATGGTGTAGTAGTGGTGTAGTAGTGGTGTAGCAGTGTTGTAGTCATGGTGTAGTAGTGGTGTAGTAGTGGTGTAGTCATGGTGTAGTAGTGGTGTAGCAGCGTTGTAGTAGTGGTGTAGTTGTGGTGTAGTAATGGTGTAGTAGTAGTGGTGTAGTCATGGAGTAGTAGTGGTGTAGTCATGGTGTAGTCATGGTGTAGTAGTGGTGTAGTAGTGGTGTAGTCATGGTGTGGTAGTGGTGTAGTCATGGTGTAGTAGTGGTGTAGTAGTGGTGTAGCAGTGTTGTAGTCATGGTGTAGTAGTGGTGTAGTAGTGGTGTAGTCATGGTGTAGTAGTGGTGTAGCAGCGTTGTAGTAGTGGTGTAGTTGTGGTGTAGTAATGGTGTAGTAGTAGTGGTGTAGTCATGGAGTAGTAGTGGTGTAGTCATGGTGTAGTCATGGTGTAGTAGTGGTGTAGTAGTGGTGTAGTCATGGTGTAGTCATGGTGTAGTAGTGGTGTAGTCATAGTGTAGTCATGGTGTAGTAGTGGTGTAGTAGTGGTGTAGTCATGGTGTAGTAGTGGTGTAGCAGCATTGTAGTAGTGGTGTAGTTGTGGTGTAGTAATGGTGTAGTAGTAGTGGTGTAGTTGTGGTGTAGTAGTAGTGGTGTAGTAGTGGTGTAGTCATGGTGTAGTCATGGTGTAGTAGTGGTGTAGTAGTGGTGTAGTCATGGTGTAGTAGTGGTGTAGCAGCGTTGTAGTAGTGGTGTAGTTTTGGTGTAGTAATGGTGTAGTAGTAGTGGTGTAGTAGTGGTGTCTATACAGTGATTTCCAGCTTCTAGAGGGATCCCACAGGTATGGTAAATACATAGATTGGTCCAAGCTGAAACAATGTAACAATGTGGAAATATCTATACCTGGAATTCAGCTTTAAGGAAATCCAAGAAGCACCAAAAAGTAAATAAAGCCATTTGAATTTTTCGATGTCTTACACATTTGTTCAGTTCCAGTCGATCTCCTTGTACTTGTAGAGTGATTGAACCATCGGTCCCCCATATCCCAAAATTCAGATATAATTTTCTGTCTCCCATTAAGTAAAAAGAAGAATAGAAGAAGGTCTTTGTTCTTCTCGGCATACATTACGTGTAATAGGTATGGATCTGTGCCAGTAGAACATCTCCTGCCTTGTTAGTGAAGGAGACGTGGTAACAAGGCTGGAAGCTCCCCAGCCACCTCTTACACCGCACAATATGTCAGTTCTCCGCGCTCCAATCACCAGAAGATGTGCCGCCAGTGATAGGAAACAGACGCACGCAGAAGAGACGCCTCAAACAGAGACGTTACTTTTTATGGTACAATATGGCACAAATTGCAGTGAAGTGCAATAATCAGCCCATGAGACGTCGGATATCATTGGTCTGGCTGGAGGACATCGCTGGAAGCAGAGATTTCATTCGTGGTCACAAATAACAGCGCACAACTGTCCTTCACCCAATGAGAGATGAAGGAGAATCGGTGTGCGCAGCTATTGCATTAGGGTGTGCACCCCAAAGCTCAAACACACATGAGCGCCCCCCACTGTCACAGAGAGGAGTCTCTGGTGTTTGGAGACAGTTGACTGGGAAAGAACAAGAGGAACAACTTCTGTATCTGGTTTCAACCCTTGCCCATAAAATCCCTGGGGCACCTCCTCTTGCTTTTCCTCTCGATTTGGGATGCGGCTTGGGCTCCAGGCTTAATCCAATAGGTAGACTTCAATCAATTTTCTTTTCCGTGACAGTTGATTGGGAGCATTTTACGTTACGCCCTAAATACTGGTGTAACGTGTTCCTAAAGTTGAACCTAACCTTTAATATAATGAGGGCATTTTCACTGACCACTGGCACCCCCAACCACCCATCTGGTGCCGCCCCTGGATAATGCTAATGCTCATGGGGGGGGGGGGATTAGGGTGTGCCCAGGCACATCCGGCACGCCTATGTGAAGGGGAGACAACCACTTCCTTGTGCATGTTGGATGGGGGTTCCTTAAAAAGTTGCGGAACTGCTCTTCAGGTGAGTCAAGGAAAAGCTGCTCGCACCCATATAGGATACACCAGGGATATGCAATTCGCGGACCCCCAGCTGTTGCAAAACTACAAGTCCCATCATGCCACTGCCTCTGGGTGTCATGCTTGTGGCTGTCAGAGTCTTGCTATGCCTCATGGGACTTGTAGTTCTGCAACAGCTGGAGGTCCGCTAATTGCATATCCCTGGGATACACCATATGTACTCAACATACACAAACATATAAGGCTGAGCTAATCCCCAAAATAGCTAGCAAATGAATCCATGTAAATATATAATAAGTCACCCAAACTGTAATAATACAAAGAATGATAATTATCCAAAATGATTTGTCCCTGATGATCTCAGATATGACGAAACACGTTGGGGCGGAGCCAGAGGTTGTGACGTCACCACGCATGAGCACTTTGGTACTCTGGAATCCGGGATGTGTAGCTTTCTGTGAGTGTTTTTAGCTGTTTTCATAAATATACACACATTGGATTTCGCACTTTTGGAGCATGGTGGCTCTTTTTTCTTTCCCTCTGTGCGTCTGCCACCCTTGAAGCCTTATGATGGGCGTTGCTTTTCAGGGGGAGTTTGACTTCTCATTATATGAGGGTCACACATTCTCTGGTAAGCCTTTGTGTGTTGCATGGTGGAGCTGATCCATGGTGGAAGCCCTCATTTAGGCACTTTGTGGTGTCAGGGGACATGGACTTTAATTAGCACTTTGCATTGTATTTGACTATTTGGTTGCTATTTGCTAATTTTGTATATTTTTTTGTATTATCACAGTTTGGATGGTTTATCATATATTTATATGGACTCATTTGCTGACTATTTTTGGGATTATTGCAGCACTAAATGTATGTTGTGTATGTTGGCAGGGGTCACCTTTGCTCCGATTTGGGCCCCTCCTTGCCCCTCGCAGGATGGGAGGTTATAAGTCTACCATTTCTAGCAGTTTCTCTTCATACAGTGCCTTGAAAAAGTATTCATACCCCTTGAAATTCCCCACATTTTGTCATGTTACAACCAAAGATGCATGTATTTTATTGGGATTTTATGTGATAGACCAACACAAAGTGGCACATAATTGTGAAGTGGAAGGAAAACGATGAATGATACAACTAAATATGTGAAAAGTGTGGGGGGGGGCATTTGTATTCAGCCCCCTTTACTCTGATACCCCTAACTAAAATCTAGAGGGACCGATTGCCTTCAGAAGTCACCTAATTAGTAAATAGAGTCCACCTGTGTGTCATTTAATCTCAGTATAAATACAGCTGTTCTGTGAAGCCCTCAGAGATTTGTTAGAGAACCTTAGTGAACAAACAGCATCATGAAGGCCAAAGAACACACCAGACAGGTCAGGGATAAAGTTGTGCACATGTTCCAGCTCACAGACGGATTCTGAATAGGTCCTCCGTGGTTCCAATTGAGGATGTAAGGTCCTTGGTGTTTCCAATTGAGGATGTAAGGTCCTCAGTGTTTCCAATTGAGGATGTAAGGTCCTCGGTGGTTACAACTGAGGATGTAAGGTCCTCAGTGTTTCCAATTGAGGATGTAAGATCCTTGGTGTTTCCAATTGAGAATGTAAGGTCCTCAGTGGTTACAATTGAGGATGTAAGGTCCTTGGTGTTTCCAATTGAGAATGTAAGGTCCTTGGTGTTTCCAATTGAGAATGTAAGGTCCTTGGTGTTTCCAATTGAGGATGTAAGGTCCTCTGTGTTTCCAATTGAGAATGTAAGGTCCTCAGTGATTCCAATTGAGAATGTAAGGTCCTCAGTGTTTCCAATTGAGAATGTAAGGTCTTCGGTGGTTGCAATTGAGGATGTAAGATCCTTGGTGTTTCCAATTGAGGATGTAAGGTCCTTGGTGTTTCCAATTGAGGATGTAAGGTCCTCAGTGTTTCCAATTGAGGATGTAAGGTCCTCAGTGGTTACAATTGAGGATGTAAGATCCTTGGTGTTTCCAATTGAGAATGTAAGGTCCTCGGTGTTTCCAATTGAGGATATAAGGTCCTCGGTGGTTACAACTGAGGATGTAAGGTCCTCGGTGTTTCCAATTGAGGATGTAAGATCCTTGGTGTTTCCAATTGAGAATGTAAGGTCCTCAGTGGTTACAATTGAGACTGTAAGGTCCTTGGTGTTTCCAATTGAGGATGTAAGGTCCTCAGTGTTTCCAATTGAGGATGTAAGGTCCTCGGTGGTTACAACTGAGGATGTAAGGTCCTCAGTGTTTCCAATTGAGGATGTAAGATCCTTGGTGTTTCCAATTGAGAATGTAAGGTCCTCAGTGGTTACAATTGAGGATGTAAGGTCCTTGGTGTTTCCAATTGAGAATGTAAGGTCCTTGGTGTTTCCAATTCAGAATGTAAGGTCCTTGGTGTTTCCAATTGAGAATGTAAGGTCCTTGGTGTTTCCAATTGAGGATGTAAGGTCCTCTGTGTTTCCAATTGAGAATGTAAGGTCCTCAGTGATTCCAATTGAGAATGTAAGGTCCTCAGTGTTTCCAATTGAGAATGTAAGGTCTTCGGTGGTTGCAATTGAGGATGTAAGATCCTTGGTGTTTCCAATTGAGGATGTAAGGTCCTTGGTGTTTCCAATTGAGGATGTAAGGTCCTCAGTGTTTCCAATTGAGGATGTAAGGTCCTCAGTGGTTACAATTGAGGATGTAAGATCCTTGGTGTTTCCAATTGAGAATGTAAGGTCCTCGGTGTTTCCAATTGAGGATATAAGGTCCTCGGTGGTTACAACTGAGGATGTAAGGTCCTCGGTGTTTCCAATTGAGGATGTAAGGTCCTCGGTGTTTCCAATTGAGGATGTAAGGTCCTCGGTGTTTCCAATTGAGAATGTAAGGTCTGCGGTGGTTACAACTGAGGATGTAAGGTCCTTGGTGTTTCCAATTGAGGATGTAAGGTCCTTGGTGTTTCCAATTGAGAATGTAAGGTCCTCAGTGGTTACAATTGAGGATGTAAGGTCCTCGGTGTTTCCAATTGAGAATGTAAGGTCCTCAGTGGTTACAATTGAGGATGTAAGGTCCTTGGTGTTTCCAATTGAGGATGTAAGGTCCTTGGTGTTTCCAATTGAGGATGTAAGGCCCTTGTTTTTTTCCAATTGAGGATGTTTCAGTCTTTAAGGATACAGTGGACAAGAGACCCTTCAGCTGTCAAAATATCTGAACAGCAGCTGCATCTGATCTAATGCAGCTGCTGTTTGTCCAGGGATCTCCAACAGACTCTGTTTTTTCAGTGGAGGGATGTTGGACGGGAGGCCACTGACAGGGCCACCCACTGAGCAAATTTCGCCCAGTTCATCAGCCTCTCTTTGTAGCCACTTCCTGTTTAGATGAATGTCACATCTCATGGCAGATAACAGTGGCACATGCCTTTCTAATGTTTGTGGAAATGGCCAGACCCCAGCCTGTGGGACAAGGGGACAACGCAGGAACGTGATGGGGTATAGGGACAGAGCCTTGTCACTATATAACAGGAAGCATCTGAACAAGCACTTTTATAACTATTAAAAGTCATAACAATGGCTTTCAAAATGAATACATAAAGCTCATCTGAGATTTTAGTGACTGGGTTTGCATGTACTGAGCACAATGCTCAAAATAGCACAAAACTAATTACTAATCATCTGTATTTTACATCGGCCTGTTATAATCACTACATGTCCACATCTGCAGTAATTCACTATTGTCACAGTGTAAAATATTTAAACTGGCACCAGCATTTAAAGCAGTCGCCCTCATATGCCCAGGTGCATCTTTGTGGTACCTTTCTCAGGGCCACAGGGGCTCTAAATCTCTTGTTTCCCCTACAATTCTAATTTCAGAATTTACTAGAAGGCCCCTCTCTCACTATTCTACTGGCTTCATAAGACGATGGCCCGGTCCTACAGGTAGGTGCAGAGGAGGCAGGGTTGGCTTTCAATCGTCATAAACACATGGGCCTTTGCTTTGTGTTGCCCACCCCCTGGCCATATACTTATCCCCCATATTCGTTGTTCTAGTGTAGGTGTACATGTTAGTATAGACGTTGCAGGTGGGTGATGTAGTTTTTCTCTGCTTCTAACCTGCATTTACTCTATATGTGAGTCCTGGGCATGGAGTGGGGTGAGATACTGGGAGCCAGTTTAGTTTTTGTAGTTATTTTGTAGTTTAAGGCTATATTAAGGTTCATACATTTGTGTAATGAACAGAATGCCTGTTTGACAGTTTCAGTGCCATCGATTCATCAGACCAGGCCACCTTCTTCCATTGCTCTGTGCTCCAGTTCTGATGTTCACATGCCCATTGTAAGCACTTTTGGCTGTGGACACGGGTCAGCATGGGCACCCTGACCGGTCTGTGGCTACGCAGCCCCATACACAACAAACTGTGATGCTCTCTGTGTGTTCTGACACCTTTCTATCAGAACCACCATTTGCTTTTTCAGCATTTTGAGCTCCAGTAGCTCTTCTATTGGATGGGACAACACGGGACAGCTCCCCACCTCCATCAATGAGCCTTCCTTAACCACCTCCATCAATGAGCCTTCCTTAACCACCTCCATCAATGAGCCTTCCTTAACCACCTCCATCAATGAGCCTTCCCTCCCCACCTCCATCAATGATCCTTCCCTCCCCACCTCCATCAATGAGCCTTCCCTTCCCACCTCCATCAATGAGCCTTCCCTCCCCACCTCCATTAATGAGACTTCCCTCCCCACCTCCATCAATGAGCTCCCCCAACCATCTCCATCAATGAGCCTTCCCTCCCCACCTCCATCAATGAGCCTTCCCTCCCCACCTCCATCAATGAGCCTTCCCTTCCCCACCTCCATTAGTGAGCCTTCCCTCCCCACCTCCATCAGTGTGTCTTCCTCCCCACCTCCATCAATGAGCCTCCCTCCGCACCTCCATCAATGAGCCTTCCCTCCCCACCTCCATCAATAAGACTTCCCTCCCCACCCTTATCGATGAGCCTTCCCTCCCCACCCCCATCAATGAGCTCCCCCACCAACTCCATCAATGAGCCTTCCCTCCCCACCTCCATCAATGAGACTTCCCTCCCCACCTCCATCAATGAGCTCCCACCGCCACCTCCATCAATGAGCCTTCCCTCCCCACCTCCATCAATGAGCCTTCCCTCCCCACCTCCATCAATGAGCCTTCCCTCCCCACCTCCATCAATGAGCCTTCCACCCCATCTCCATCAATGAGCCTTCCCTCCCCACCTCCATCAATGAGCATCCCCCTCCCACCACCTCCATCAATAAGCCTTCCTCCCCCACCTCCATCAATGAGCCTTGCCTCCCCACCTCTATCAATGAGCCTTCCCTCCCCTCCTCCATTCATGAGCCTTCCCTCCCCACCTCCATCAATGAGCATCTCCTCTCCTGCCACCTCCATCAATGAGCCTTCCCTCCACACCCCCATAAATGAGCCTTTCCTCCCCACCTCCATCAATGAGCATCTCCTCCCCTGCGACCCCCATCAATGAGCCTTTCCTCCCCACCCCACCTCCATAAATGAGCCCCCCTCCCCCATCAATAAGCCTTGGCCACTCATAAACCTGTTGCCGGTTGACTGTTTTTTTGCCACTTTTGGTAGGTCCTGACCACTGCAGCCTAGGAATATCGCTGTGACCAGGGCCGGGACAAGGGGTGAGCAGGAGGAGCAGCTTCCCCAGGAGCAGCGGAGCAGAGAATGGACGCAGGGCGGTACATCCATTCTACAGCATGCGGTTTTGGAGTTGCTCTGACCCAGTCGTCCAGCCATTACAATTTGGTCTTTGTCAGAGTTGCTCAAATCCTTACACTTGTCCAGTTTTACTGCTTTTAACACAATAACTTAAGTTTCACTTTCAGATGCCACTATAACCAGATAATCACTGTTGTTTACTTCACCTGTCAGTGGTCAGAATGTTATGGCTGATCGGTGTATATATTTAAATTCTTTTTTTTTTTTTACTAACATTCGGAGGCCAACGGGGGGATATTTGAAGATTAGTCACCAAATAAAAGCTTGTATATACTTAGTATGATCTGAGCATCTCATATGCAGCATCCTTGGAAGTCATCCACAAGTTGTCACATACAGATCTGGTATACGCCTGCAGCAGGCGAGCGACGTCCCATCCCGGCTACACAGCTATCACCAAAGCCACACGGTAGCTGGGAGCCAGGTCTTCGCCCGGGGTGGTGTTGTGTGCAGGACGCGGACCATTAGTCAATCTCCCCAGAACTGAGATGATTATAGAAGTAAATTTTTATTTCTGGAGTGATGGTGTGTTTCTAAACTCTGCGGCGTTTCAGCACGCTCCACTTGTAATAAGCTAACCTGTGCTGAGCTTTAATTTCCCTAAAACCACTCAGGGCAAAAGCAGTTTAGAAGACTCTTGGCAGCTCCTACTAGGAGACGTGCGAGGAAGAAAAACACGTTGGGTGAATGAACTTTATTTCCTTTCCTAATGTTTCACTTTTTTTTTTTTACATTTGACTATGTACTTGTGTCGGGAAGACGCTAATATACTGAGGACTGGATTAAATATGGTTAAGAGCAGCATGGCATAGACACAGACAGACAGGATGGAAAATTACGCTATCTACAAACAGAGCAACATGGAAATGTCTCAATTAGTACCGGGACAGGTTCCTCCAAAACCCAGGGCTAGGATGAGGGAACTGCAGAACCTCCCCCACTGCTAATGCTGCTATAGAATGGAAATACCGCCTTGCGTCCATACTCTTCCTCCTAGCTCCACTGCTCCCGGGGCAGCTGCCCCTCCTGCCCACCCCTTGTCCTGGCCATGGTCTCATTCTACAAACAAATCAACATGGAAAGTACAGCACTCCACAAACAGATCAACGTGGCAATGTCTCAGTCAGTACCGGGACACTCAGGGCAAGGATGTGGAACTGCAAAACCTCCCCCCACTGCTAATGCTGCTATAGAATGGAAATACCGCCTTGCGTCCATACTCTTCCCCCTAGCTCCACTGCTCCCGGGGGCAGCTGCCCCTCCTGCCCACCCCTTGTCCTGGCCATGGTCTCATTCTACAAACAAATCAACATGGAAAGTGCAGCACTCCACAAACAGATCAACGTGGAAATGTCTCAGTCAGGACCGGGACACTCAGGGCAAGGATGCAGAACTGCAGAACCTCCCACACTGCTGATGCTTGCTGTAGAATGGAAATACTACCTAGTGTCCATTCTCTATACCTTTGCTCTGCTGCTCCAGGGGCAGCTGCCCCTCCTCCCCACCCCTTTATCCCAGCTGTGGTCTCAGTCTACAAACAGATCGACATGGAAAGTGCAGCAATCCACAAAGATAGCAACGTGGACATGGCAACAATCCACAAACAGGTCAAGAGGAAATTCTTGCAATCTACAAATGGATCAACGTGGAAACATCACAATCAGTAAAGAGATAGGTTTGTTCATGTCAGAGCTGGCTTCTTCTATTTACAGGCAGCTCTTTTCTTTCAGTGCTCAGAGCTGCTCAGCTGTCAGTTACTTACTATCTACTCGTTTCCCCAGTGCCTTACCTTGTTACCAATAACCTGCCTCTTTAGTCCAGCCTACAGCCAGCCCCTTTTGGCTATTTAAGCAGCCAAGGTCATTCACTCCACACCTTTGCGTGGTCAATAGCCCCTGTGCGTTCCTGCTTGTGGTCCTGTGTATAACTTGGCCTGACTGACTTCTCTTCCGTTACCCGTTCGTGATTTTGCTCCTCACTTCGCTGACTCCTGGCTTCCTGATCTCGGCTTGTCTGATTACCCGCTCTGGCATCCAAGCCCTAGCTTCTGTTTTTGCTGACGTTCCTGAACTGTGTTATTTTTGTTATTTCATTAAAGTTGTGATTTTATCTGCATTTTCTTGTCTCCACCTGTTTTATGGTTCCTGACAGTCCAACACCCAGGGCAAGGATGCGGAACTATATAGAAAAAAAAATCCACACTGGTGTGTTGTCAAAAGTAAATACAGCAGCTGCGCACTAAAACCTAAATACCAGGATAATCAAATATGTATGTCCTAAAAGTGCAGCTCTAAATAAAATTACCATATGCAAAACACCATATATGACATGGTGCAAAACCTTTGAAGCGAACAAAAAAATCCAATCAAAATATTATTCAATCCAAAAATGTCCTTATGCTAAAGTGCAAAATATATTATATTCATAAAGTTCAGAATATAATATATTCATAAAATGAAAAGTTCATAAATGAATCACTAAAATGCTTCTGTGCAAACAGTTTATGCATGCCAGTGTCCCACACTGGATCGATCGACCCTGAGGGCGCAGTGCTCAGACATTCACCGCTGTGACACCTTCACCATAAATCAGATAGGGGCTTACCAGGCCAACATCGATCTTCCTTGCTTCCTTACTCAGGAAGATCATTCAGGGCATATTGGGATCTCTGATCATCAGATGGAAATCCGGAAGTGTCCCCTCCCCCCACCAAACCTCACTGTGTTCCCCACATGGTGACAAGACGATCCAGCTCACCGTCTCGGATGGGATGGATGAATCCTCAGAATTGAAATAGGTAAAAAACAGGGAGACTCCTCATGGTAAAGTATGGTGTCAGATGCGGGTATGGAGATCGAGATGCTAAGAGGGCTCCCCTTGCGGCTAAGTGCAGCGCGTTCCTGGATTTGGGAACAGGAAGCAAGGTGCCCATAGAAGCACGGTTAGCCAGGTGCTTGTTTGCAGTCCTATGAGGGATGGCCAATGCTGGCAAAGCAGAATTTGCGGTGTTCAGACAAATGGAGAAACCAAGAGACAGGCCAGGGGTCATACACGGATAAGTCAGTCCAGAGTAAATACAGGGGCGAGCCAAGGTCATACACAGGCAGGGTCCAGGTACAAGCCGAAGGTCAAGCCGGGAGATCAGGATGCAGAAGCAGAGTCCAGAAGCAGGCCAAGGGTCAAACCAGGAGATCGGGAAGCAAGGTCAAGGCAAGCCAGGTCACAACGGGTATTCACAGATCAGGAAGCAAGGTCAAAGTACACAAGGGAGCTAAGGAGATAATCCAGCAATGTCCTGTGATGACAGGCTGGTTTAAATAGGCCCACTAGCGCCAGCGTCTGCACGGCATTTGCGTGCGCCGTATTGTGCGTGCGCCGATGCACGCCGGCGTGCGCTAGTGCATGCTGATGTGCGGCGCATGCTCGTGCATGCCTCGGGATCCTCCGTGGGCGTCCATGGAGGGTCTGGACAACATTGCCAGTACTAGGACGGCCATGTCCCTGACATATGGTTTCAACCGTTTTATTTTAAAATCAGCGCACTTACATATAAAACAAAGGTGCTGCTGGCTGTAAATCTCTCCACTATAGCCAGTGCCATCCTTCAAACAGTCATTAATTCAAAAATCATCTGTGCAGCAGCGTGTGTGCATCGTCCCTACGATCGTTTCGTTATCTGTAACGTCATCAGGGGTTTGCACAGGAGCACTTTAGTGATTCATTTATGAACTTTGCACTTTATGAATATATTATATTTTGCACTTTTGCACTTAATATTTTGATATTTTGATTGGATTTTTTATTTACTTCAAAAGTTTTGCATGTCATATATGGTGTTTTACACATGGTAATTTTATTTAGCGCTTCACTTTTAGGACATAGAAGGATGCGGAGCACTGGGACCTCCCCCACTGCTAATGTATGTCATAGAATGGATGTACTGCCCTGCATCCATTCTCTGCTTCCTTGCTCTGATGTGCTGGCAGCTGCCCCCCCCTGCCCCCGCCCCCCCCCATCTCAGCCCCGGTCATAATCTACAAACAGATCAACATGGAAAATGCAGCAATCTACAAACAGATAATATAGAAAATGCCGCTATCTACAAACAGAGCAACACGAACATTTTGGCAACCTACAACATGATCAGCATAGAAATGTCTCAGTCAGTACCGGAACAGGTTTGCCTAATACCCAGGGCAAGGATGCGGAACTACAGACCCTCCCACATCGCTGATGCATGCCATAGAATGGAAATACCGTCTTGCATCCATTCTCTTCCCGCCTAGCTCCACCGCTCTAGGGGCAGCTGCCCCTCCTGCCCTCCCCTTGTCCTGGCCATGGTCTCATTCTACAAAACAAATCAACATGGAAAGTGCAGCACTCCAGAAACAATCAGTCAGTACCGGGCTACCCAGGGAAAGGATTCGGAACTGGAGAACCTACCCCACTGCTAATGCATGCTGTAGAATGGGGATGCTACCTGTCCATTCTCTATCTCCTTGCTCCTCTGCTCCAGGGGCCGCTGCCCCTCCTTTCCACCCCTTGTCCCAAGTGTGGTCTCAGTCTACAAACAGATTGACATGGAAAGTGCAGCAATCCACAAAGATAGCAACGTGGACATTGCAGCAATCCACAAACAGAACGACAGGAAATTCTTGCAATGTATAAACGGATCAACGTGGAAACATCACAATCAGTATCAAGGCAGGTTTGTCCAACACCCAGGGCAAGGGTGTGGATCTGTGGGACCTCCCCCACTGCTAATGCATGTCATAGAATGGATGTACTGCCCTGCATCCATTCTCTGCTTCCTTGCTCTGATGTGCTGGCAGCTGCCCCTCCTGCCCCCCCCTTGTCTCAGCCCCGGTCATAATCCACAAACAGATCAACATGGAAAATGCAGCAATCTACAAACAAACAATATAGAAAATGACGCTATCTACAAACAGAACAACAGGAACATTTTAGCAACCTACAACATGATCAACATAGAAATGTCTCAGTCAGTACCGGGATGGGTACACCCAATATCCAGGGCAAGGATGGGGAACTGCAGACCCTCCCCCACTGCTGATGGATGCCATAGAATAGAAATATTGCCTTGCGTCCATTCTCTTCCCCCCTTGCTCCACTGCTCTAGGGGCAGCTGCCCCTCCTGCCCACCCCTTGTCCTGGCCATGGTCTCATTCTACAAACATTCTACAAACATCTAAATGTCTCAGTCAGTCCCGGGACACCCAGGGCAAGGATGCAGAACTGTGGACCCTCCCCCCACTTCACTTCGGTCATTCTCTGCCCCCTTTCTCTGCTGCTCCCGGGGCAGCTGCCCCTCCTGCCCACCCCTTGTCTCAGCCCTGGTCACAATCTACAAACAGATTAACATGGAAAATGCCACAATCTACAAACAGACAAATGTGGAAAGTAAATAGAGCAGAATATTATTAATCTTAGTAATAGTAGCATGGCAATGACATAACTCAAGGTCAATGTAACAACCTTCATTTCATTATTACATATGATAGAATAGCTCTAATATTATTTTGCACTATGCTGAGTGACTGATGGATCTAAGGACTGGCTGTGTAAACAGCAATCCAGTTAGATAAATACTTAGGTAGGTAGTGGCTATTACAATATATGTGATTGGCAGGAGTTTTCCTTTTCATTTTTGGCTGGAGCTCCTGTGTAAAGTCTATTCTTTACCTGTCCTCTGCCCCTATCGGGACCGCATGCCTATAATAGATGTTTAACCACTTAAGGACCGAGCCTCTTTCTGAGATTTGTTGTTTACAAGTTAAAAACAGTTTTTTTTATTTTGCTGGAAAATTACTTAGAACCCCCAAACATTATATATATATTTTTTTCTAACACCCAGGAGAATAAAATGGCGGTCGTTGCAATACTTTCTGTCACACCGTATTTGCTCAGCGGTCTTACAAGCGCACTTTTTTTTGGAAGAAATACACTTTTTTTGAATAAAAAAATAAGACAGCAGTAAAGTTAACCTACTTTTTTTTTATATTGTGAAAGATAATGTTACGCTGAGTAAATTGATACCCAACATGCCACCCTTCAAAATTGCGCCCGCTCGTGTTATGGCGACAAACTTTTACCCTTAAAAATCCCCATAGTCGATGTTTAAAAAATTCTACAGGTTGCATGTTTTGCGTTACAGAGGAGGTCTAGGGCTAGAATTATTGCTCTCGCTCTACCGATCGCGGCGATACCTCACATGTGTGGTTTGAACACCGTTTTCATGTGCGAGCGCTACTCACGTTATGCGTTCGCTTCTGCACGCGAGCTCGGACGGACGGGGCGCGTTTACATTTTTTTTTTTCTTATTTATTTTACCTTTTATTTTTTGTTTTTACACTGTTCTTTAAAAAAAATGGTGTCACTTTTATTTCTATTACAAGGAATGTAAACATCGCTTGTAATAGAAAAAAAGCATGACAGGACCTCTTATATATGAGATCTGAGGGGGTCAAAAACACCTCAAATCTCATATTTACACTAAAATGTAAAAAAAAAATTAAAAAAATTGTCATTTGGAAAAGAAAAAAAATGGCGTCACTTCTGCCCTGCAATGATATGAAGCTAGTGGGGGCCATCTTCCCCTCCCTTGTCTCCATACCCAGCAAGGGGTAACATCCGATCGCCTGCGCCGCTGCCGAAGGCCCCGGTAAGTGGCGGAGGGCACCAGAGTGAAGCGGTAAAAGTGATCTTGCTCCACAGAGACCACTTTTACCCGAAAGCGGACCGCCTGCTGAAGAAGAGGATATTGGGGTTATGGTAGCTAGCTATCCTCTTCAAAGTAGTGACGTAAACCTGCGAGGGGCGGTCCGGAAGTGGTTAATAACTGTAGCCATAAAGAGTTAATGGGCCTTAATTCTTATAAAACTTTAAAAATTGCCCAGATTCTCCAGATGTTTTGTATAATGTGAAAAATGATGTTATTGCCGAGGAAATAGATACCTAATAGATGTCACACTTTAAAATTGCGCGTAGAATGGCGACAAACTACGGTCCTTAAAGCGGAGGTCCGCCCACAGCTGCAAACATGAAAAGCCAGCAGGTACACATCTTGCACACATCCTGCTGCGCATGCGCGAGGCACCGCTGTGCTCTTCTACTGGCTCCGTGGCGGGGGGGGAGGGGGAGGGAGGAGGATGGGGGAGGAGTGAGCCGCACCGCTAACGTAATGCGCCGTGGCCCGGTCTTCCGGAACTGAGGACGGGTATTCGCACCCCCCTCCCCCCCCCCCCCGAAAGATTCCAAATGTGGCACCGGGTGGGGGAGGAGACAAATGAGCAGAACTTTTCCACTTTTGGGTGGAACTCCGCTTTTAAAAATCTCCATAGGAGACGTTTTAAACGCCTTTACAGGTTGCCAGTTTAGAGTTACAGAGGAGGTCTAGTGCTAGAATTATTGCTCTCACTATAACCTTTGCAGCGATACCTCACACGTGTGGTTCGAATACCGTTTACATATGCGTGCGCGACTTACGGATGGGGGCGCTTTACGTTTTTTTTTTTTAGTTATTATTATTTATTTTAGTTATTTTTTATTTTTACGTTGTACCTTTATTTTTTATTTTTTGTCACTTTTGTTCCAAATACAACTTACGTAAACATCGCTTGTAATATAAATAACAATGACAGGTCCTCTTTATGGGAACTTTAAATTGTGTTTTTTTTCCCCAAAAAATTGCCTCTGAAAAACCACTGCACAAAAAAAAATATATATATATATAAAAAAAGCAACACCCACCATTTTATTGTCTGGGGCCTCCGCTCTAAAAAAATTATATGTAAAGTTTGAGGGCTCTAAGTCATTTCTAGCAACAAAATGATGTTTTCTACGTGTAGGGGAAGAAATGTGAGAATTGGGTCGGACTGGAAGTGGTTAAATAGCGTTTTCAGTCTCTGGTGCTCAGATACAGTTTAGTTCTGGAGCTTTAACCTCTTTGGTGCCGTGCTATGGATGAATGACGGCTACAGCGCGGCCACACTTTGCCAGGAGGCCGTCATATCACGAGCTCGCGCTGCATGTGCGCCCCTTGGGCGTGCATCGGCCGTGACCTGTGATGGGGGTAAAGGGCCAATCATGGTGGCTCTCTATCATGTGATCGACAGTGTCCAATCACAGCTGATCACAATGTAAAAAGGATTTGCTGGTTATCGGCAATCCTTTCCTCACACTAACAGCACGTGAGGAGAGGAGAGCCACACAGGGAACATCTACACTGACAATCAGTGCACTGATCATTAACCCCAACAGTGCCCACCAGTGCTGCCAATCAGTGCCCACCAGTGCTGCCAATCAGTTCCTGCCAGTTCTGCCAATCAGTGCCCACCAGTGCTGCCTATCAGTGCCCACCAGTGCTGCCTATCAGTGCCCATCAGTGCTGCCAATCAGTGCCCACCAGTGCTGCCTATCAGTGCCCACCAGTGCTGCCTATCAGTGCCCACCAGTGCTGCCAATCAGTTCCTGCCAGTTCTGCCAATCAGTGCCCACCAGTGCTGCCTATCAGTGCCCACCAGTGCTGCCTATGAGTGCCCACCAGTGCTGCCTATCAGTGCCCACCAGTGCTGCCAATCAGCTCCTGCCAGTGCTATCAATCAGTGCCCATCATCACTGCATATCAGTGCAGCAACATCAGTGCCACCTCATCAGTGCCCACCAGTGCTGTCAATCAGTGCTGTCAATCAGTGCCCCTCAGTGATGCCTGTCAGTGGCTATCAGTGCCGCCTATCAGTGCCACCTATCAGTGCCGCCTCATCAGTGTCCATTATTGCTGCCTCATCAGTACCCACCAGTGCTGTCAATCAGTGCCTATCAACGCCGTATATCAGTGCAGCCTCATTAGTGCCCATCAGAGCAACCTTATCATTGTCCATTAGTGTAGCCTCATCAGTGTCACCTATCAGTGCCCATCAGTGCTGCCTCATCAGTGTCCATTATTGCTGCCTCATCAGTACCCACCAGTGCTGTCAATCAGTGCCCTTCAGCGCCGTATATTAGTGCAGCCTCATTAGTGCCCATCAGAGCAGCCTCATCAGTGTCCTATAGTGTAGCCTCATCTTTGACACCTATCAGTGCCGCCTCATCACTGTCCAATAGTGTAGCCTCATCAGTGCCCATCAGTGCCGCCTCATCAGTGTACATTAGTGTAGCCTCATCAGTGCCCATCAGTGCCGCCTCATCAGTGCCGCCTCATCAGTGTCCATTAGTGTAGCCTCATCAGTGCCCATCAGTGCCATATATCAGTGCAGCCTCATCAGTGCCCATCAGTGCCATATATCAGTGCATCCTCATCAGTGCCCATCAGTGCCATATATCAGTGCAGCCTCATTAGTGCCCATCAGAGCAGCCTCATCACTGTCTATTAGTGTAGCCTCATCAGTGCCTCCTATCAGTACCGATCAGTTCTGCCTCATCAGTGCCCATCAGTGCCATATATCAGTGCAGCCTCATCAGTGCCATATATCAGTGCAGCCTCATTAGTGCCCATCAGAGCAGCCTCATCACTGTCTATTAGTGTAGCCTCATCAGTGCCTCCTATCAGTGCCTCCTATCAGTACCGATCAGTTCTGCCTCATCAGTGTCCATCAGTGAAGGAAAAAAATTACTTATTTACAAAATTTTATAACAGATACTTTTTTTCCATAATTTTCTGTCTTTTTTCATTTGTTTAGCATTTCATTTTGATACAGTGTTGCATGACCACGCAATTGTCATTCAAAGTGTGACAGCGCTGAGAATTGGCCTGGGCAGGAAGGGGGTGAACGTCCCCGTTAGGTAAGTGGATAACGGCAGCAGAGAGGAGCCGGGTCGGCGCCCGGGTTGTGCGGTGGGCGGGGCTGCATGGGCACAAATACAAATCCTTTAGCAGCTGAACGCGCTCCCTTGTACGCTCCCGGGAACAAAGCCCCGAGCTCCCCAATCAGACTCCGCTTTTCTAAAAATATATTTGCACTTTGCCCGCTACTCCATGATCTCCTGCCAAAAGATTTTGTTCTTTCGGGAAAAAAAAAATGAAGAGAAGCGTAAAAAAAAAAAAGAAGACAAACTCTTCCAGGTTCCCCAAACATTTGATAAGAAGCGGTTTTGCGGTCCTGGTGATGAATGATGTCATTGATAAATTCCCTCTGCAGACGTGTCATCTTCCGGTGCCGGGGATGGATGGGGGACCGGGATGAATTATCCTCCTACAGAGAAGGAACCTTTGTGATCTTTCCATATTAAACGGCTGCAGGTTTGCTGTATGCGGCGCGTAGATGACAGCTTGTTTCATGTCAGCTCCCATATTATGCCTCCTAGACTGGGCCAGGGATATTTTGATGGGGATTATGTATGGTTTCTGGCAAATGCCTTTCTATTACTCACCCCGCTGTGATTTCACTGAAGGAACCATTGCTCTTTGCATCGCTTCTCATCGAGATGTATGCACGGCGATCTGTCAGTCAGCTCCTGGCCTGCTCTGCACACAGCCTCTGTAATGTAAATGCTTTAACCTCACTTAGCTTTGTAGAGGAAGAAGTTTATTCAGTTGTGAAAAAAAGTCCAAACAATGGATTTTTGTGGCTTACAGAGATTGGTTCACTTTTCTGACGGACCCATAAAGCCCATGCATGGCTATACGATACAGTATCTCACAAAAGTAAGTACACCCCTCAGTCACATTTTTGTAAATCTTTTCTTCTATCTTTTCATGTGACAACACTGAAGAAATGACACTTTGCTACAATGTAAAGTAGTGAGTGTACAGCTTGTATAACAGTGTAAATTTGCTGTCCCCTCAAAATAACTCAACACACAGCCATTAATGTCTAAACCGCTGGCAACAAAAGTGAGTACACCCCTAAGTGAAAATGTCCAAATTGGGCCCAAAGTGTCAATATTTTGTGTGGCCTCCATTATTTTCCAGCACTGCCCTAACCCTCTTGGGCATGGAGGTCACCAGAGCTTCACAGGTTGTCACTGGAGTCCTCTTCCCCTCCTCCATGATGACATCACGGAGCTGGTGGATATTAGAGACCTTGCGCTCCTCCACCTTTCGTTTGAGGATGTCCCACAGATGATCAATAGGGTTTAGGTCTGGAGACATGCTTGGCCAGTTCATCACCTTTACCCTCAGCTTCTTTAGCAAGGCAGTGGTGGTCTTGGAGGTGTGTTTGGGGTGGTTATCATGTTGGAATACTGCCCTGCGGTCCAGTCTCCGAAGGGAGGGGATCATGCTCTGCTTCAGTATGTCACAGTACATGTTGGCGTTCATGGTTCGTGAGATACTGTATCTCCAGGATAGCCCATCTTTCTCCTGCCCCCCCCCCCCAAACCACTCTCTCTCCCTTACCCATGGTATATAATGTGAAGACTGTATCAAAAGTAATGCAAAACTGGGCATTACTTATTTTAGGTCATTTACATTTTACATGTCGGTAGTGTAGCACCCTCCTATCTAGGCTGCTAGGTAAATTTTGTTCTTGGTTTGCTCTGTAATGAGAGGAGTAGTGGTTGATTGGTCTGGTCTGTTTAGGGTTTCACAGACTGGGAGTTTGATTGCTTCTCCCTGCCTCTAGAAAAGTGGTTCTCAACCCCAGTCTTTAGGACCCACTAGCAGGCCAGATTTTAAGTATTACCTTGAGGAGATGCAGACTAGAATGCTACAATCACTGAGCAGCAAATTATATCACCTGTGGTGTATTTCAGTTATCTTGCAAACTGACCTGTTAGTGGGTCCTAAGAACAGGAGTTGAGAACCACTACTCTAGAAGAAGTTTCTGGAGCTCAGTGAGAGAGAAATAACCAGCCTGAATATTTAGTAGGAGCTGGCCAATCCTTGGGGACACCAGGATGACGTGGGGATGGTTCTGAGAGCTGAGAGGAGATAGGGGCTGCTTACTCCCCTAAAGCCTATGGACTGGGTGCTGAGCCAAAAATAACTAAACTGATGGACTTGTCCTTGTGACAAGACCGTCCAGCACCCAGCTTGGGTACCTCCTTCAAGATATAGCTTCCTCCAGTCTAGAAGAAGTTTCTGGAGCTTAGGGAGGGAGAACTCAAATAACCAGCCTGAATACTTAGTAGGAGCTGGCCAATCCTTGGGGACACCAGAATGACGTGGAGATGGTTCTTTAAACTGAGAGGAGAGGGGGGCTGCTTACTCCCTTAGAGCCTTTGGACTGGACGCTGAGCCTAAAAGAACTAAACTTATGGGCTTGTCCTTGTGACAAGACCATCCAGCACCCAGCTTAAGTGCCTCCTTCAAGCTATAGCTTCCTCCAGTCTAGAAGAAGTTTCTTGAGCTTAGGGAGGGAGAACTCAAATAACCAGCCTGAATATTTAGTAGGAGCTGACCAATCCTTGGGGACACCGGGATGATGTGGGGATGGTTCTGAGAGCTGAGAGGAGAGGGGGGCTGCTTACTCCCCCTAGAGCCTTTGGACTGGATGCTAAACCAAAAATAACTAAACCGATGGACTTGTCCTTGTGACAAGACTGTCCAGCACCCAGCTTGAGTGCCTCCATCAAGATATAGCTTCCACCAGCCTAGAAGTTTCTGGAGAGTAGGGAGGGAGAACTAAAATAACCAACCTGAATCTTTAGTAGGAGCTGGACAATTCTTGGGGACACCAGTCTGGTGTGGGGATGGATCTGTGAGCTGAGAGGAGAGGGGGGCTGCTTACTTCCTTAGATCCTTTGGACTGGACGCTGAGCCAAAAAGAATTGAACTGATGCACTTGTCCTTGCGTCAGGAACTGTCCAGCACCCAGCTTGGGTGCTTCCGTCAAGATATAGCTTCCTCGAGTTTGGACCCTGAAACCAGGTATTATAGCTGAGCACCCAAAACTAGGCGGCACTAGCTCAGATGCAAAATTAAACTCTTTATTGTGAACTCACACAGAATATATAGCACAGAAGATTAGGTAGAACCTTATGACATTACCCTAACAATGCAAACTGTAAACAGGAATATAATAAATATAGCTAAGGAACAGCCAACATAAACATTAAGCTAATTAAACAACTAGCCACCTAGGTGACTGAGTGCCCACCCAGCCTTTTGGCACCAAGTCCACAACCCTGGATACAAAGTACATTACACATTATTATAAGCATAAACACATAACATCCCACAATAGTTTGATAACAAGGTAAAGTGGTCAAAATATTAATCACATCTCCAAGAGATGAGCAGACATACAGAAACAATAGGTGACTCAATTAACAATAGGAATTTACACCTAGGAGGCACACAAAGGGAGAGACTTACTTAACAATAAACACATAACAGTGATCCCACCCCACCTCAGACTGTCCGGCAACAGTCTACAACAGACGCACAGAAGTGACACAAAAAATAATGAAAAAAGTGTTGATAGAAGAGCCGCCACCACTCTTAATAAAGGCTTACCAGAAAGATTGGACCCAGATGGGCATATACCCACTGGGTCAATCTGGCTTGTAAAAGTGGGGATCCTTGGTGACAGCTACCGCAAAGGACACAATTCCAGGTGGCCCGGGTGCTTGTAATGGTGCGTTTTTATAGATAGATCCAAGCAGACATCAAGGTTATATGTGAAGAAAATATAAGAGCACATAGCGTGATACTGTATAAAAACTCATAACATGTTTATTGAGGGTAAAAACACGCTGTTGAATAACAGCAACTTCCAGGTATGCAAAATGGCGCTGGCAGCGTGCGTTGCAGGCCTCGTTGTGAGCGAGGACATATGGAACACACAACTGGAGGAATGGTAATGTCAACGTGCGTTACAGGCCGCGCCCCTAGTAAGGGAAAGCGCTCGGAACACACAGATGGAACGCGGAAATGCGTATTCAGATCATCTATGTTGAGATGATCATCTAGTGGAGTACCCCAAGGTTCAGTGTTATTAGTGGTGTACCCCAAGTTTCAGTGTTATTAGTGGTGTACCCCAAGTTTCAGTGTTATTAGTGGTGTACCCCAAGGTTCAGTGTTATTAGTGGAGTACCCCAAGGTTCAGTGTTATTAGTGGTGTACCCCAAGGCTCAGTGTTATTAGTGGAGTGTTCCAAGGTTCAGTGTTATTAGTGGTGTACCCCAAGTTTCAGTGTTATTAGTGGTGTACCCCAAGGCTCAGTGTTATTAGTGGAGTGTCCCAAGGTTTAGTGTTATTAGTGATGTACCCCAATACTCAGTGTTATTAGTGGAGTACCCCAAAGTTCAGTGTTATTAGTGGAGTACCCCAAGGTTCAGTGTTATTAGTGGTGTACCCCAAGGTTCAGTGTTATAAGTGGTGTACCCCAAGGCTCAGTGTTATTAGTGGAGTACCCCACGGTTCAGTGTTATTAGTCTAGTACCCCAAGGTTCAGTGTTATTAGTGGAGTACCCCAAGGTTCAGTGTTATTAGTGATGTACCCCAAGGCTCAGTGTTATTAGTGGTGTACGGTAAGGTTCAGTGTTATTAGTGATGTATCCCAAGGCTCAGTGTTATTAGTGATGTATCCCAAGGTTCAGTGTTATTAGTGGAGTACCCCAAGGTTCAGTGTTATTAGTGGTGTATCGTAAGGTTCAGTGTTATTAGTGATGTATCCCAAGGTTCAGTGTTATTAGTGGAGTCCCCCAAGGTTCAGTGTTACTAGTGGAGTACCCCAAGGTTCAGTGTAACTAGTGGAGTACCCCAAGTTTCAGTGCTATTAGTGGTGTACCCCAATGTTCAGTGTTATTAGTGGAGTACCCCAAGGTTCAGTGTTACTAGTGGAGTACCCCAATGTTCAGTATTATTAGTGGAGTCCCCCAAGGTTCAGTGTTACTAGTGGAGTACCCCAAGATTCAGTGTTACTAGTGGAGTACCCCAATGTTCAGTGTTATTAGTGGAGTACCCCAAGGTTCAGTGTAACTTGTGGAGTACCCCAAGTTTCAGTGCTATTAGTGGTGTACCCCAAGGTTCAGTGTTATTAGTGGAGTACCCCAAGGTTCAGTGTTATTAGTGGTGTACCCCAAGGTTCAGTGTTATTAGTGATGTACCCCAAGGTTCAGTGTTATTAGTGGTGTACACTAAGGTCCAGTACTGGGACCCTTAATTTGTATTATACAGTACTTGATTAATGATATCGGGTCTGGGATTTCAGTCTTTGCAGATGACACCAAGCTATGCGGTGGAATAACGTCCTTACAGGATGTCTCCAGTTTACAAGCCAACCTCAATGCTCTGTCTGATTGGTCAACTATGTGGCAGATGAGGTTTAATGTTGATAAATGTAAAGTTCTGCACTTTGGGGCTAAGAATATACATCATACATACTAGGGGGAGTACAACTTGCTCACATCCACCCCTGATAAACCTGTCCCTCCACCCACCTTGACCCCTCATTGTCCCTCTCTCTTTTTCCTTCTTTTTTTCTTGTATCCCTCCTGCTGGCCACTAGGCTACAGTTACAGTCAGGGCAGCTGTTAGAAACCACAGGGCCCCAGACAACCTGACACGGGGCCCCATACAGACAACCTGACACAGGGCCCCAGACAACCTGACACGGGGCCCCATACAGACAACCTGACACAGGGCCCTATACAGACAACTTGACACAGGGCCCCATACAGACAACCTGACATAGGGCCCCAGACAACCTGACATGGGGCACCATACAGACAACCTGACATGGGGCCCCATACAGACAACCTGACACAGGGCCCCAGACAACCTGACACGGGTCACCATACAGACAACCTGACACAGGGCCCTATACAGACAACTTGACACAGGGCCCCATACAGACAACCTGACACAGGGCCCCAGACAACCTGACATGGGGCACCATTCAGACAACCTGACACAGGGCCCTATTCAGACAACTTGACACGGGGCCCCATACAGACAACCTGACATGGGGCCCTATACAGACAACCTAACACGGGGCCCCATACAGACAACCTGACACAGGGCCCCATACAGACAACCTGACACGGGGCCCCATACAGACAACCTGACATGAGGCCCCATACAGCCAACGCTTCAGTTATGAATGAACACAGTGAATGATCAGTACAGATCACCCATTGTGTTTATTCAGGAAAGAAAGGGGCTGGTAAATATGACATATTTACCTAACCCTTCCCCCACTTTCTTTCTTGAAGGATCCTATTCTGTGCTTGCAGCTGCTGGAGGGAAGAAGAGGAGGGAAGCCAGTAGTTCTGCGGGGTTGAGGGGGGGCACACAGGGGGTCCTGGGCAGCAGGGGGAAATGATTGGTGCACAGAGAGGGTGATCAATGTGGCAGGGGGGCAATTACTGGAACCAATCCCCTATATGGCTCTCTGCAGCAGCTGAAAGCCAGCGGGAGGGAGAGGAGAAGAAGCTTTCAGCTGCTGCAGAGAGCCATACAGAGGATTGGTTCCAGTAATTGCCCCACCCCCCCTACCACCACACCGATCACCCTCTCTGCCCACCGCCGATTCTTTCCTGCTGCCTGGGCCCCCCTGCTGGCCCGGGTCCCGTACAGGAGGACTGGTGGTACCCCCTTATCTATGGCCCTAGTTACAGTATCTCAGTTGACTTTCTGTTTATTGGTACCCAATGTATGGGTTACAGAAGAGGCTCTTCATCCCTAGACTGGCACTATTTTGCACAATGATTCCTGTATATTAATCCTTGTTGATTGTTCTATAGATCCAAAAATGCTTTAATAAAAATGTATTACAACAAAAGAAGTCCACTGATTCTATGTTTGCCCTAAATAAGAAAATATCTACTGTACCTTTGCCCCTACACTTCTTCTATATGGTAAATGGTTCCTACACACGATCGTTCCCTTATGCCGCGTACACACGAGCGGAGTTCTCGTCGGACTGAACTCCCAAGGACTTTTCAACGGAGTTCCGACGAAACGGACTTGCCTACAGTCGATCACACCAAAGTCCGATCCTTTCGAACGTGATGAGGTACGACCGGACTAGAAAAGGAAGTTCAATAGCCAGTAGCCAATAGCTGCCCTTGTGTCGTTTTCGGTTCGTCGGACTAGCATACAGACGAAGGTTTTTTTCGCACGGATTTGAGTCCGTCGGAAAGATCTAAAACATGTTCAATTTCTAGGTCCGACGGAATTTGCGACAAAAAAGGTCCCGATGAAGGTCCGATGAAGCCCACACACAATCGGATTGTCCGCTGGAATCGTTCCGTCAGACCTTTGCTGCCGGAAAGTCCGCTCGTGTGTACGCGGCATAAAGAGTCTAATTGGTGAAGGAATTTTGAGTTGGTGAACTTTCTTGAGTAGGTTTTTTTTTTGTTCCCAATATTCTACCAACCAACTGTGTAGCTATTCGATCGTCATAGAAACCAGATGGGAACTTTCCTCTGATCCACGATAAAACCTCCAAACACAATGAGATGAGATCATGAGGAGCAGGATAAAATGAGATAAAAATGTCTCCAAACACGAGAACTTGCTCTGAGCCTTATCAGAAAGGAGGCAGCCACACGAGCCCCCCGCCCCCGCCCCGATGGTTTGAGATGGTTATGGGAAGATGTATTGCCGGATTTTGGATGTTTTCTGTTCTGTGAATGATGTCATCGTGTTATTTTGGTTTTTTTAAAGTCCATCTGAAGCCTTTATTTATTTTTCAGAGTATAATAAACCGGCCTTTTCAATGCATTTTCTGACATTTGTATTAAATGACAGCTGAGCTAGTCTCTCCGGTTCTAGGACTGGGATGGAGAAGGCGGTAGAATGTGTGTGAGAGCCATGAATGTCACTGCTGTCCTCTGCTCCCCGCCTGTCATCACCGACCCACCCCACCCCACTGACAGCATACATCCCACTCATCATCATGTTCTATAGATTAACAGGAGCCTCCCATGGGGCCCCCTACTGGCCCCGGGTCCTCCTCCCAGAGGAGCTGTCTGAGTCCCTGACACCTCCGGCACCCTTCCTCAGATGAGGAGACACCTGATCACGAGAGGGCCCTCTGCAGCATTTCTGGGAGGTCCTACCACTCAATAGACATGAATCTGACTTCTTCTGGATCTTCTACTTCTTTTCCTCCACATCTTCTGTCACTGAGATCCAGGGGGGGAGTTCCTGGGGGAACTGTCTCTTGTCTGGTCTCCTCCCTAATGCCCGGTTCTGCTGTGTTCCCCTCCTCTGCACCTTCCACGGGGGCAAACTGTGTCTTTCCTCCCTGCTCCAATGCTTTGTAGACACGGGCAATTCGTTTAGTTCCGAATTAGTTTTTTAAGGAATTTTAACAAAATTGTTAATTCCGAAATATCCGAATTTCCGAATTTTTACATTTCCAAATTTCCGAATTTCGAATTTCCGAATTTTAAAATTTCCAAATTCCCGAAAAATCGAAATTCGGAAATGTGGAATTTCGGAGATTCGAAAATTCAAAAATTTGCAAATTTGAAAATCCGAAAATAAGAATGAAAATCTGAAAATTCAAAAGAATGAAAATCCGAAAATTCGAAAACCCGAAAATCTGAAATAATAACTATTAAATTATAGGTATTAGAATTTCCTTTCAAATTTCCCTTCGAATTTTCGGATTTTTGAATTTTTGTAATTCGGAATTAGAAAATTCAGAAATTCGATATTTGAAAATTCGGAAATTTGAAAAATCGGATATTTGAACATTCGTAAATTTGAAAATTCAGAAATTTGGAAATTTGAAAATTCAGAAATTCGGAAATTTGAAAAATCGGATATTTGAACATTCGTAAATTTGAAAATTCAGAAATTTGGAAATTTGAAAATTCAGAAATTTGGAAATTTGAAAATTCAGAAATTCGGAAATTTGGAAATTTGAAAATTCGAAAATCTGAAATAATAACTATTAAATTATAGGTAGTAGAATTTCCTTTCAAATTTCCCTTCAAATTTTCGGATTTTTGAATTTTTGTAATTCGGAATTCGAAAATTCAGAAATTCGATATTTGAAAATTCGGAAATTTGAAAAATCGGATATTTGAACATTCGTAAATTTGAAAATTCAGAAATTTGGAAATTTGAAAATTCAGAAATTCGGAAATTTGAAAAATCGGATATTTGAACATTCGGAAATTTGAAAATTCAGAAATTTGGAAATTTGAAAATTCAGAAATTTGGAAATTTGAAAATTCAGAAATTCAGAAATTTGGAAATTTGAAAATTCGAAAATCTGAAAAATCGAAAATCTGGAAATTCGGAAATCTGAATTTTCAGATTTCCAAATTCTGAATTTTCGAATTTCCAAATTCCAAATTTTCAAATTATTCGAATTTCTGAATTTTCGAATTTCTGAATTTCCGAAAAAAGCAAAAAAAACAAATGAAACGAAAACTAAAACAAACAAATTTTTTGTCAGTGCACATGTCTAATGCTTTGTCTCTGCCAGCTGTTCAGGCACTGAACAGTTTTAGACAATTGCAGACAATATAGAGTCCTTCTTATCGTAAGCTTGATACACACTAAAGGTCTTTTTTCGTTCAACTCAGCAGGTTAAATGAAAAAATAACTGTCAGATCTGGAGGTAGCCGCTGTACTCACCATACAAAGAAGTACAGTGATCTCCCCCGCTGAAATATTGTGTTCTGACAGGGGGAGGGTCCCCCCACCAGAACACTCCGATCAGAGCTCTCCGCCATTGGCTGAGAGTGCTGTTTGGAAGACGGTCGGCTGCTGGTTTTCCCGACCGGCATACACATGGGCAGTGGCGGCCTGTCCGTTAGGGGCGCCAGAGCGCCGCCCCCCCTATCCATGGCCGCCACCCCCATACTCTATCCACGACCGCAATTCTGACAGGACATGACCACCCCCCCTATTCATGCGTCCAGCCCCTTTCAGGATGACGGGCGCGTGAATTACAGCAGCGGGAAGGGGGTGTTTTTTTGAAGCACCTCATTGGAGCCAGAGGCTCTAATAGGCTTCAAAATAGGGTGTGCTCTGGTCGTAGAGCATTGCGCCAGGAGCCCACCCAGGCATTACTACAGCGAATGAATATCTGGCCAATCAGAAGCAGGTCTGAGACCCGTTTTCCGATTCTCCAAAAAGAGAAGAGTCACAATTGGCCCCAGAGGAGGAAACTGCAAAGTCCGTGGAGAGCAGGGGAGGGGAAAGCCGTAGCCGCGGCGAGCAAGAGAAGCCATTGGTGAAGCCTGAGAGAAGCGCTGCCCACCATAGATGGGGTAAGTGCACCAGATCAGATCGACCGACCGGAGTGGGGAGTAGTTGGGGGAGGGGGTGCTGTTTGCCGCCCCCCCAAAAAAATTACCACTGGCCGTCACTGCACAGCCTTTTTTTTTTTTTTTTTTGAACTGGCAGATGTCTCCCGACGTTCGGCCCCTGTGTACCGGGCTTTAGAGTGCGGAAGCCGCCTGGAGACATGAAGCGGGAGCTAGAGTCAGGTGGTGGAGCTGAGAGGACGAGCCGCTCTATATGGAGGTTGTTTCCTCCTGCTGTGCGCCGCTGAACAGGGTGTCATCGGTTGCTAGGATGCCAGCGGTCCTAGCAACCAGTTATTGCAAACAGGACTGGGGGGGAGGCAGAAGCGCAGCGAGCAGGAATACCCTGCTGACCAGAATCCTCACAGGGTGCAGTGTGTGAGAGCACATATTGCACCCACTGAGGATACTCACACTTAATAGAGCCCAGTGCCACAACATGGACTCTGGGACTCTAGTCTAGATCTGCGGTGCCCCGGGACTTACTTGAAATCTCGCAACGGTCCCACGGAAACCGGGAAGTATGTTGTAATGGTGGACTCACAAGTTGTGGCTGCAGTTTGTAGCTTTATGGCTGATCAATTCCTCTATGTCTGTCCATGTATTAATCCACCTAGCTTGTCCCTGGGGCACCAGCTTCCAGGGGGGTGAAGGACCAGGTAAGTAAAACTAATTTTTGCTGCCTGGAGACAAGCAGTTAACCCTTGAAGTCCGGAAGCGGCCCCACTGGTTTCAAAGGTTGGAAATCTGCCTCTGACTGATGGACAATATCAGGAAGCCAAAAAGATGGCTGCCAGTAGGAGAAGTATGAGTTTGTAAAAAAAAAAAAAACCCCATCCACTACTGCTTCACCTCCCACCCTCTGCCTTCCAGCTGGAGTAAGTTAGAGCTTTGATGTGATGGGGGACTATGTGGTGGGGGATTCTGATATGATGGGGGCTCTCATGTCTAAGAGGGGCTTTGATGTGATGAGATGAATCTGTTTCTGTGACTGCCAGGTGAAAAAACACCTGGCAATCACCGGCCCCCTAGCCCCCCCCCTTCCCCCCGTTTTACTTACCGAAGCCCCTTCACCTTCTTCGGCGGAGACGCGCCGTTCTTCTCTCCACGGAGTCCCGGCTTTGATTGGATAGATTGATAGCAGCGTAGCCATTGGCTCTCGCTGCTGTCAATCAAATCCAATGACCCGGGCATCGGGGGGGCGGGGCCGAGTCATACATTCGGCTTCTATGGACGCCAAATGAATGACTCGGGAGCGTGCCCCCAAGGTAACTCTCCAGGAGAGCGCTTCTCCTAGGGGGTTATCTAATGCGGGAGAGAGCCGCTGAGGGACCCCGGAAGAGGAGGATCGGGGCCACTCTGTGCAAAACAAGCTGCACAGTGGAGGTATGATATGTTTGATATTTTATTTTTTATTTTTAAATGAAGCTTTGGTATCACTTTAAGAGTTCCCTTCACTGGAACTAAGGGGCCAAGCCCAACCCCTGAAAAATAACCCCCCCACCATAATCCCCCCTTTGGACCAGTGCACAAAGCAAGGTCCATAAAGACATGGATGAGTGAATTTGGGGTGGAGAAACTTGACTGGCCTGCACAGAGTCCTGACCTCAACCCGATAGAACACCTTTGGGATGAATTAGAGCGGAGACTGCGAGGCAGGCATTCTCGTTCAACATCAGTGCCTGACCTCACAAACGCTCTTCTGGAAGAATGGTCAAACATTCCCATAGACACCCTCCTAAACCTTGTGGACGGCCTTCCCAGAACAGTTGAAGCTGTTATAGCTGCAAAGGGTGGGCCAACTCAATATTGAACCCTACGAGCTAAGATTGGGATGTCATTAAATGCAAATGTGTTCCTAAAAAGGTATATAGAACTGAATGGGACTTTAATTGTACCTCTAGGAAGTATAAATAGATGAAAAACAATTAATGAGAAAATACAATATTTTATTTTTTTCGGTATAAAAACAGTTATTAATACATTACAGTTGATACGGTTGAAATTGATTCAGGGTGTGCAAATCCCCAGTTTTAACAGAATTACGGCCTACGCGTTTCGCGGATGAGGCCACTTCGTCAGGGCTTTTGAGAATGTGATCACACTTTGTAGATTCTACAAATAACACATCAATTAATATTGCATAGATTTATAAAGTTACATCAGTGAGGGCTAAAATATAAAGTATATATAGACATTGATGCATAAATTTATACAAAGGAATGTGTTTAATGAGAAATTGTTAACAATGTTTACTAAACAGATCTGGATGTTTTATAAAATATTCAACAGACAAATATAGCTGCGTTATCAATCCACTAGGGGAGTGTATGGCGATGTTAGTCAAGGTGTGAGGTTAAGCAGCGATCAACTCTATACCGTTAAATGTTTAAACAGGTAATGCTGTGGTTTTATATAAGAAGGAAAAGAGAATGTATATATATATAAATATGAAACATATTATTCTATCAAAGAGTTTTTTTTTTCCCCCACTCACCCGGGAACTGTAATTGGAGGATACCGGCTCGGCAGATGCCATTAAAGTTTGTGTGTGTGTAAAGGCAGGCGCCCCAATACTTTTGACAATACAGTGTATCTAGGAGGGTGCTACACAAGCTAAGAGATCCCCTTTAAAGTTTGTAATGTGGCATCTACCAAAAACTAAAATTTCAAATCTGGGTGGACTGGCACTTTAAGTGATGCAATAGTATGCTCCTTTCTTCACATTGTGTATCCAACTGGCTTTTACAATTTTTATTCTGTAACACGGTGCAAAAAAAAAAAAGTCAATCTAGTCTTCATAATTTTTCATATTCTCTGTTTGATTCCTGAATTTCAACTAGGCGTTCTTTGTCCATCCAAAACTGCAGCCTAAGCACAGTTCCCCCGTCGTAGAACACTTTCCTCTTCTGATCTGTGACCCTGCCTTTGAGCGCAATGACTTTGCAAGATATCTTATTGGCAAACGCTTGACTCTCCCAATAGAGAACATTTGGTGTGGTGTCAATTAGACAGTTCTGCACAATGTGGAACAATACAGCCTCAAATGGATTCCGGCTCCAAACTGCTTGCAAGGGTTTAATTTAGCTAAATAAAGAGGAAAAAAAAAAAGAGATGAGCACCCCCAAGGACACCAAAGTGATGTGCGAAAAAAACCGCAGTGCCGGGATCGCCCCCCCCGATGAATGCTGGAACAGAATGGGAAGTTGTTTTTGGCCGTCTATGTAAAGTAGATCTATTACTTGGCTGTTTGGCTCGGTGCGCATTAAAAAGAAATGGGAATCCTCGTAATTACCTTTTCCACGCTTCTCCCCCCAGCACAGCGGCAATAGATGCCTTTCATTTCACACCACTAATGCTCCTCTCTTCCAACGCCATTCATCTCATTATTTGCATTCACTCCACTGGATATAAAGGGCCGACATGGCTGGATGGGAAAGTGGATGTTACTAAATATTTGTAGAGATACAAACTTTCAGGGACGAAAAATGGATGAGACTAATTGGATGGGAAAGACGAGGTTCAGGTCCACATCCCCTTGTACAACATGTCAAAGAAAAGTTCCTCAAAAAAAACGGGACTTTGAAGGACCATGAAGACTCAAAGAGAAATGTTTAGTTAAAAATAAAATTTTTATTGATTAACATCATATCAAAAGGGAAGCTAAGACACATTGAAGTACACATGAATGAAGTTGCAGCATAAAAAGATGAAAGAAGCCCAAACCAACTGCCAACCAGACAGATAAAATCCAACGCGTTTCGACACGTGAAGTGAGGGTCTTCTTCAGGATAAAAGGAGAGAGGGATGAAAGGCTTCCATAAAAATATGAACAATCTCATGTGTTTAATGCTATATGCACTGGAGATCAATTGCTTGAAGCAAGAAAAAGGAGACTGGGATGTCCACAAAGAAACAGCAAGATGTCAGGTCAGGTGCAACCACCTCCCCCCGTGCACCACCAGGGTATCGCCCAGAAAGGAGGATGGGGGACAGACACGAGAGACAAAAGGGGGACAGGTAGGTCAACCGGACAGGGCAAGTCACACTGGCTCAAGGACAGTCTGACCACACTGCATTATTATGCTGTTTTTTTTTTTATTGTCCAAAAACAACTTTATTTTGCTGTTTTTTGATTAGAATTGAATTAATAAACAACATTAATAGGTGTACATTGCGGGCAAAGATGCCACATTGGCCATTAAGGAGTATTTTCCTGCCATCCTCTCTGTCCTTGAGTCAGTGTGACTTGCCCTGTCGTGTTGACCTAGGTGCAGAGATTGTTAGTGGCTGGTTGAGGTGCAGAGATTGTTAGTGGCTGGTTGAGGTGCAGAGATTGTTAGTGGCTGGTTGAGGTGCAGAGATTGTTAGTGGCTGGTTGAGGTGCAGAGATTATCAGTGACTGGTTGAGGTGCAGAGATTGTTAGTGGCTGGTTGAGGTGAAGAGATTGTCAGTGGCTGGTTGAGGTGCAGAGATTACCAGTGACTGGTTGAGGTGCAGAGTTTGTCAGCGACTGGTTAAGGTGCAGAGATTACCAGTGGCTGGTTGAGGTGCAAAGACTACCAGTGACTGGTTGAGGTGCAGAGATTATCAGAGGCTGGTTGAGGTGCAGCGATTATCAGAGGCTGGTTGAGGTGCAGAGATTGTCAATGACTGGTTGAGGTGTAGAGATTACCAGTGACTGGTTGAGGTGCAGAGATTGTCAGTGACTGGTTGAGGTGTAGAGATTGTCAGTGACTGGTTGAGGTGCAGAGATTATCAGAGATTACCAGTGACTGGTTGAGGTGCAGAGATTACCAGTGACTGGTTGAGGTGCAGAGATTATCAGAGATTACCAGTGACTGGTTGAGGTGCAGAGATTACCAGTGACTGGTTGAGGTGCAGAGATTGTCAGTGATTGTCAGCGGCTGGTTGAGGTGCAGAGATTGTCAGTGACTGGTTGAGGTGCAGAGATTGTCAGAGATTGTCAGCGGCTGGTTAAGGTGCAGAGATTGTCAGTGACTGGTTGAGGTGCAGAGATTGTCAGAGATTGTCAGCGGCTGGTTGAGGTGCAGAGATATCAGTGACTGGTTGAGGTGCAGAGATTGTCAGTGGCTGGTTGAGGTGCAGAGATTGTCAGTGACTGGTTGAGGTGCAGAGATTGTCAGTGATTGTCAGCGGCTGGTTGAGGTGCAGAGATTGTCAGAGATTGTCAGCGGCTGGTTGAGGTGCAGAGATTGTCAGCGGCTGGTTGAGGTGCAGAAATTGTCAGAGATTGTCAATGACTGGTTGAGGTGCAGAGATTGTCAGAGGCTGGTTGAGGTGCAGAGATTGTCAGAGGCTGGTTGAGGTGCAGAGATTGTCAGAGGCTGGTTGAGGTGTAGAGATTGTCAGTGGCTGGTTGAGGTGCAGAGATTGTCAGAGGCTGGTTGAGGTGTAGAGATTACCGGTGACTGGCTGAGGTGCAGAGATTGTGGTTGGAGAACATAACGGTTTAAAAGTGTGTGTTGACTTCTCTGTCTTACAGAATTATTTCCTTGCGGTAATCCTCAGTGTGTGGTACTCGATGGAGGAATACACATCGATTTTTTGGGAAGTTCTCGAGGAGTTCTCACTTATGATTTTTTGCTATTGGTTTGATGCTCCACAAGACTCATAGCATGATGGTCATAGCATGGTGGTCATAGCATGGTGGTCATAGCATGGCGGTCATAGCATGGTGGTCATAGCATGGTGGTCATAGCATGGTGGTCATAGCATGGCGGTCATAGCATGGTGGTCTTAGCATGGTGGTCATAGTATGGTGGCAGCATGTTTACTGGACTGCAGATTGCCTTCCTCCCACGCTCTTCTCTGGTATTTTGTACATCAGCATTCTGTGATATTGTTTCCTTTTACCTTCTGCGTGGTGCGTCAGAGGGGTTGAGGTCTAAACAGACAACAGAGGACCCATCCTGACCTGTGGCTCCCACGGGGGGGATAGCGCTACAGAAGTACAGAGGAGATCTCATTGGACGGGAGGAATGGCAGTCAATGGGGAGAAGGTTTTGACGTGAGGGACGTTTGGGCCTCCGCATCAAAGTTAAAACCATCGCAGGGGCACAAATGAGGCTTTTCGGGAAAATAAAAGCAGATTTTTCTGTGCAGTTTTCCAGGTTTAACCCTTTATACCTCAGAGCCGTTTTCATGTTTCGGCCCGGGGAGGATTCGTTCATCAATAGCTTTTGAACAAACAACGCTTTATTGTGCTATTGTCTGCAAATAGTTATTTTTTTTTTGTTTTTGTTTCTGTACATATCAAAGGAAAGCCAAAAAAAAAAAAAGAAAAAAAGAAAAGAAAAATATATATTTTTTTTATACCAGTGATTATTTTACAATGACTACCATTACTGCAACTATAGAACCAATTCTATTGTGTGATCTGTCAAGTCTATCAAAAGTCTCAAATTATGTTTCTGGCAGAAAGTGTAGCAAAGTTAATTATACATCAAATTGATTTTTTTTTTTTACATTTTGAAAAGATACAACAAAAATAAACAAGCAAAACACCAAAAAAAAAAAAAAAAAAAGATACAAACAGTATTTAAAAAGTTTTTTGAAACGTTGATGTACAAAATACCGGAGACGAGGGGGGGGGGGGGGAGGGGGAAGGCAATCTGCAATCCAGACCGCATTCTGCCAACTGATCGCCGAAAATATTGAAAGGGCCACTTGGTACCCAGGAATAGCGATACGTCCGAGGAGCGGGCAGAGGAGCCGTTAGGAAAAGCCAACTCGGTATATTGTCACACGGTATGGATAGTCACAAAAGCAGCATGAAAATTAATTGGCGATAGTAATAACAAAGTTTACAAGGTTAACCACTTCAGCCCCCGGAAGGATTTACCAACCCCCGCCCCTCCCCCCCCCCCCCCCTTCCTGACCAGGCAATTATTTTTTTTTGCCATACAGCACTGCGTCGCTTTAACTGACAATTGCGCGGTCATGTGACGTTGTACCCAAACAAAATTGACGTCCTTTATTTTTTTTCCCCACAAATAGCACTTTCTTTTGGTGGTATTTGATCACCTCTACCATTTTTATTTTTTGCGCTATAAGCAAAAAAATACCGGCAATTTGGAAAAAAAAAAAGCAATACTTTTTGCTATAATAAATATCCACAAAAAATATAAAAAAAAAAACAACAATTTTTTCCCTCAGTTTAGGCCAATATGTATTCTTCTACATATTTTTATAATAATAACGTCCTTACAGGATGTCTCGATGTGAAAGGAGGCCCCCTCTGTCTCTTCACAAGATGCCTCTGGTGATCAGTGGTGGGAAGCAGAGAATAAGAGGACACCCCGGACTCCCTGTGGCAACAGTGCAGATGCAATGCCATGGTCCATACGGCTCTGTGCTGGGTATCTCTGCTCCCAGGCCCAAAGCTCGGTCACCGCTGGTCTGGCCTCCCAGCAGTCCTGTCAGCATGCAGATAGATGTGCTCTCATTAGTTCCAGCTGAGCCAAGAAGAAGTTTCGTGTGTACTCTGGTAAAAGCCCTGTTGCCACTCCCTCTTCTCCATAGTGTCCTCTGGGAACTGTAGTGTAAATGGTCCACTGGCCCTATTCTTTGGCTTAAGTCTCGAACTACAACTCCCATGATTCTCAGCGCCCTCTGTAGCAATTCATAGGCTTCCTTTCTCCACCTACCTTTCCAAATCATAAAAGGGACCTTCAATTTATATTCACACTTTCACATAAGGTCATTGGACATCATGGCAGTAAGTGGGCAACAAACGTTGGCAAGAAACTGACAACCAAAATTGTGGTATCACAAGAGCAGCCATGGGCAATGGTAGCATTGCGTAAGTCAAAAGTGGGAAATGATAGCAATGTAGTGGCAGCGTATGGGCAATAGTGGCAATATGCAGGTAATACAATCTGGGGCAATCATTGTGTCTCAGTATACCCCAACCCACCTACCTCTTCACCAGGCACTCTGGCACCAAGCTAGACTGCACCTCTAGGGAGATGCTGGAGGTATAGAGAGCCTAGTCCATGCCTCATTTGCCCATCTGCAACATCACTCAGCCCTAGTAACATTGCTAGGATCATTTCTCCAGTCACCAGTAGGCAGGTAGGTTGTCATTAACCAGAGAACTGGGATGCAGCCAGAGTCTCTGGGTTAATGATGGAGCATTCCTATTCTTACGTCCTGATGCTCCTTCATTGAACAATAGCAGTCTGCTGTAAATTGTAGTGCAGACTGTATTGCTCTACTGCAAGAGTCTCCAAACTTTCTAAACAAACGGTTTACTGTCTTTCAGACTTTAGGGGGGCCGGACTAGGGCCAGTGGTAGTAGAAAATGTCCTGGCATCCAGTGGGAGTAAACATTGCCCTATCTTTGGTGTCAGTGGGAGGACTAGTGCCCCATCACTGGTGTCATTTGGAGAAATAATGCCCCATCGTTAGTGTCAATGGAAGAAATTCTGCCCCATTGTTGGCAACAGTGGGATGAATTGTGCCCTTTTGTTGGTGTCAGTGAAAGGAATAGTGGCCCATCATTGGTGTCAATGGGAGAAATTCTGCCCCATTGTTGGCGACAGTGGGAGGAATTGTGCCCTTTCATTGGTGTCATTGGGAGGTGCAGTGACCCATTGCTGGTGTCCGTGAGAGGAATAGTGGCCCATTGTTGGTGTCAAGGGAAAAAATTCTGCCCCATTGTTGGTGACAGCGGGAGGAATTGTGCCCTTCCATTGGTGTCAGTGGGAGGAGTAATGACCTATTGCTGGTGTTAGCGAAAGGAATAGTGGCCCATCATTGGTGTCAATGGAAGATATTCTGCCCCATTGTTGACAACAGTGGGAGGAATGGTGCCCTTTTGTTGGTGTCAGTGGGAGTAGTGTCCCATTGCTGGTGTCAGTGAAAGGAATAGTGGCCCATCGTTGGTGTCAACGGGAGAAATTCCGCCCCATTGTTGGAGACAGTGGGAGGAATTGTGCTCTTTCGTTGGTGTCAGTGGGAGGAGTCTTGGCCCATTGCTTGGGTCGGTGAAAGGAATAGTGGGAAGAAGAAAGAATTGGCTGCACATCCAGAACTTCAGATTGCCTTTTATTTTGTTTCACAAAGATAACACCAAAGACACCAAACTGTGGTCACGTAGACGCGTTTCACACATACATCTGGTGCTTAATCAGTAATGATTAAGCACCAGATGTATGTATGAAACGCGTCTATGTGACCACAGTTTGGTGTCTTTGGTGTTATCTTTGTGAAACAAAATAAAAGGCCATCGGAAGTTCTGGATGTGCAGCCATTTCTTTCTTCTTTCCAAGTTTCCCACGGAGACGGGCCGGGGCTAGAACTCTGCAAGATACTCCCATCAGACTTATCTTTATACACCTGGAGCATCGGTTCTTTTTCTTGAAAGGAATAGTGGCCCATTGTATTTGTCAATGGAAGAAATTGTGCCCCATTGTTGGTGTCAATGGAAGAGATTGTGCCCCACCGTTGGTGTCAGTAGAGAAATTGTGCCCTTTTGATGGTGTCAAGAAGAAGAATAATGCCTCATTGTTGGTGTCAGCAACAAGAATTTTGCCTCATTGTTGGAGTCAGTGGATGGAATAGTACGCCAAGGGCCAGATAAAAACAAGCAAAGGGCCACATCCAACCCCCGGGCCAAAGTTTGGAGACCACTGTTCTACTGCATGCAGCCTGCAGGATTTCTGGCAGGGGTGCCTAGATCAGCCTGGATGAAGATATTCAGAGATCCTCCAGCGGGTAGGGCGATGCACACAGTGTATTTCATTCTGTATTTAGTTGTATCCATTGAGTCCAGCTTTGAATGTAAATGTGCATAGGAAGCAATAGAAGAATATTGACATGTGTTCATTTTCAGTGACATTTCTGTACTTAAATTAAAAGATATTCTTTCTTACTCCTCCTGCTACACGAGCAAAAAAAAAAAAAGGGGGATAATACTATAATACTTTCCGAAATAAATTAGAAAATGTTCTGCCTGCAATTCTGCAATTCAATGGCTCTAACATTCCTGTCTAGTGGGTACAATGTGCATAAATCTATGTTATTACAGCACCTACCACAGGCATTTCTCCCAGATATTACAATGCAATTAGAATACAGAGGTTATAATGATACGCATGGATAAACAGTAATGCTGGATCGGGGACATATGCTAAGACTGATGTTTTTTTTTTTTAGGTGCCGCACTTTAATAATAGCAATGACTCTGCTCAATTAATGTATTGGAGATAGACCTGTATCTGTGGGCCACTATGCATCACCAGAGACAACGCCTCTCTATTACATAACCATGAATCATAATGCAGAACGTAGCAGAAAAAAGGTGCAAAATTGAGTAACATAATGTACTATGACAGGGGCATCGGGGACGCTAGTAGAGATGTGGTAGGGGTCACTGGAAGAGCCAGGTTTAACTGGGAAAGGGTGCATGACAGCAGGGGCGTATCTACCACGTGGCAAACACGGCATTCGTTTTGGGTGGAATTTTTAAATTAAAAAAAATCTCCCAAGCTTTGAACATCTCACAGAGCTCCGTTCAATCCATCATGAAAAATGGAAAGAGTATGGCACAACTGCAAACCTACCAAGACATGGCCGCCCACCTAAACTGACCGGCCAGGCAAGGAGAGCATTCATCAGAGAAGAGCCAAGAGGTCCATGGTAACTCTGGAGGAGCTGCAGAGATCCACAGCTCAGGTGGGAGAATCTGTCCACAGGACAACTATTAGTCGTGTTCTCCACAAATCTGGGCTTTATGGAAGAGTGACGATAAGAAAGACATTGTTGAAAGAAAGCCATAAGAAGTCCTGTTTGTAGTTTGTGAGAAGCCATGTGGAGGACACAGCAAACATGTGGAAGAAGGTGCTCTGGTCAGATGAGACCAAAATTCAACTTTTTGGCCTAAAAGCAAAATGCTATGTGTGGCAGAAAACTAACACTGCACATCACTCTGAACACACCATCCCCGCCGTGAAACGTGGTGGCAGCATCATGTGGTGGGGATGCTTTTCTTCAGCAGGGACAGGGAAGCTGGTCAGAGTTGATGGGAAGATGAATGGAGACAAATATAGGACAATCTTAGAAGAAAACATGTTAGAGTCTGCAAAAGACTTGAGACTGGGGCGGAGGTTCACCTTCCGTCAGGACAACGACCCGAAACATACAGCCAGAGCTAAAAAGGAATGGTTTAGATCAAAGCATATTCATGTGTTAGAATGGCCCAGTCACAGTCCAGACCTAAATCACATTGAGAATCTGTGGCTAGACTTGAAAATTGCTGTTCACAGACGCTCTCCATCCAATCTGACAGAGCTTGAGATATTTTGCAAAGAAGAATGGGCAAAAATGTCCCTCTCTAGATGTGCAAAGCTGGTAGAGACATCCCCAAAAAGACTTGCAGATGTAATTGCAGAGAAAGGGGGTTCTACAAAGTATTGACTCCAGGGGGGGGCGTCATACAAATGTCCCCCCCACACTTTGCACATATTTATTTATATAATTTATCATTTTCCTTCCACTTCACAATTATGTGTCACTTTGTGTTTATCTATCACATAAAATCCCAATAAAATACATTTACGTTTTTGGTTGTAACATGACAAAATGTGGGAAATTTCAAGGGGTGTGAATATTTTTCAAGGCACTGTAGTCCAAATCAAAATAGAAGAGCTTTTGAAATTTACAAAGTAGTTCCAGAAGACTTACAAAAAAATATACTGTATAGACGAGGGCTATACTAAAAATAATGTAAATGGGCTTTTTTATTACCATAAAGCTGCATTCCAGGAATTCAGCAACTTTGTAAAAAGTGAAGGCACTCTATGAGTTAAGTCCAAGGATGTGCCAACCTCCTTCTGGGCATATCTCTATTATTTGTATCTAATAGGTTGATTGTGCTGTAGCAGCATAGCTTCAGGACACCTTCAAATGTAGAGTTGGTGCAGCTACTGTGCCCGCCCCTCCCTTCCTCCTGCCCATGCACAGAAGCCTTGGTATTGTGTGAAAATCCAAAGGCTTCTGTGAGTGAGCAGCAGAGGGAAGGAGGGTGCATAGTAACTCTCTGTGCTTCTCTTCTTTCTCACAGACTCAAGTGTGGAGTGTATCCTCTGGCAGAGCCATAAACATGTTGGATATTAAGAATAGTGCCAAAAATTCATTGTGCTGCCACCACAGGGCATTTCTATTCCCCCCCAAGGCTATAAACAAGGTCAATGTCAGCACTGCAGAGATGGGTTTTGGTTGACCTGTTCTCTATATATGAACACCAGTGAACTTCATCAGACGTGCACCACCGTAAGGGCCCCAACCAAGCCGGCAAATTACAATTGTTCTTTGTTCTTTTTTCCCCTCTTGTTCTATTTGAGGACATTATTATATTCTGGTATAATTACATGGAGGATCTGTTACCAATTCCATCGCAAAGACCTGCAGGCAGACTTGGACTTAGCGGGGTCACGTTAGGGGGACTTGGTGACCGTGTAGTCAACAAAGGGTCTTGTTTCTAAAACCCAGCTGCAACCTCTGTGCCCTCAGTGTCTCTGCTTCAGTTTAAGCTGATTTAATAATTGCCATCAATATCCGGACCCAGCTGTTCATTGTCTCCCCTGTTGCCATTAACACAGTAGGCCTCTGTATAGAATTTGGGGTTTATAATTTTGCTATTTCTTGCTGGACTGTTATCTTTGTGTAAGCTGCCTTTTGGGAATATAATCATAGCTTTTCCTAAATTGGTGTCAATGATTCCTTGTCAGGGGTGTGTCAGGGTGGTTGATGCAGTAATATTGGGCGTTAGGGCCCCGGGTCATACTCAGAGGGTGTAATCATTCAGTGGCTTCTACGGGGGTGCGCTACACATCTTCTGATCATTCTCTTTAGTAGAAGAGAGGGATCCCATTTTCCTAGAACTTCCTACTCCTTCCCGAGACCAGGAACTGCAATTTCCTTTAAATAGAACTGTATATGTAAGGCTCATGTTTCAGATATAATAACGGTTGGCTGTGTGTGATGGGAGGCACAGAAGGTCAAGGTAACGACGCAGCACTTAATGTTTTATTCCTTACAGAGTACCTCCCTTATATGTGACAACTCAACCTTCTCACCCTAAATAAGCCACCAACATTTATACATGGATCAAGGATTGCGGTTTTGTATCTTTAACACGTGTGCCAAAAATACATTGTCCTGCCAGCGCCGGGCATTTCTATTCCTTCCAAGGCTATAAACAAGGTGAACATCAGTGCTGCAGAGATGGGTTTTGGTTCACCTGTTCTCTATACATGAACACCAGTAAACTTCATCAGACGTGCACCACCGTAAGGGCCCCAACCAAGCCGGCAAATTACAATTGTTGTACTCTGTCGCAGTAATTTTTTCCCCCTCTTGTTCCATTTGAGGACATTATTATATTCTGATAACCTTACATAGAGGATCTGTTATCAATTCCATCGCAAAAACCTTCAGGCAGACTTGGACTTAGCAGGGACTTCATTTGAAGCTGAATTAATAATTGGCATCTATATCCGGGCCCGGCTATTCATTGTCTCCCCTGTTGCCATTAACGTAGTAGGTCTCTGTATAGATTTTAGAATAGTGGGTGTAGATCGTGCTGGACTGACTCAATCAGTCAGTATCGTAGGTTGGTAGGGTGTGGGCAGATGGAATGAAATGGTTTCCAAAGGTCTGTGCCCAGTTTAGGAAAAACGTGGTGGTGAGCCCTGTTTGGGCTTGGGCTGCTACCTTGGTGTGCGGCCTTAAGGTTGACTCTGCATATAATGTGGAAGAAAAGAAAGTAAAGGAGTGCCCAAGATCCAATAAAGGTAAGTATATTTGTATGTTGTTAGAAGTTTCAGCAGTAAAAAGAGGCCAACACGTTTCGGGGGACTAAGGACTCCCCCTTCATCAGGGCTGCTAGTGGAAGTGGTTATGGAATAACCCTGTTGGAGGGTGCCTTTGGCACATGAATCGGACTGTTAGATGTCCACAATGCTGGCTGTATGTTCAGAGGCAGCAATCTGTATAGAATTTTGGGTTTATAATTTTGCTATTTCTTGCTGGACTGTTTACCTTTGTGTAATCATAGCTTCTCCGAAATTGGTGTCAATGATTTCTTGTCAGGGGTGTGTCAAGGTGGTTGATGCAGTAATATTGGGAGTTACATAGTGGCTGCTACGGGGGTGCGCAAAACATCTTCTGATCATCCTTTGTAGTAGAATTGAGGGATCCCATTTTCCTAGAACATCCTACTCCTTCCTGAGACCAGGAACTGCAATTTACTTTAAATAGAACTGTATACGGAAGGCTCATGATGCAGATATAATAACGGTTTGCTGTGTGTGATGGGAGGCACAGAAGGTCAAGGTATCGATGCAGCACTTAATGTTTTATTTCTCCCAGAATACCTCCCTTATACATGACAACTCAACCTTCTCATCCTAACTAAGCAACCAACGTTTATACTACATGGATCAAGGATTGCGGTTTTGTATCTTTAACACATGTACGAAACATACATTGTCTTGCCACCGCTGGGCATTTCTATTCCCCCCCAAGGCTATAAACAAGGTGAACATCAGTGCTGCAGAGATGGGTTTTGGTTCACCTGTTCTCTATATATGAACACCAGTGAACTTCATCAGATATGCACCACTGTAAGGGCCCCAACCAAGCCGGCAAATTACAATTCTTGTCCTCTGTCACAATAGTTTTTTTTCCCCTCATGTTCCACTTGAGGACATTATTATATTCTGGTATCCTTACATGGAGGATCTGTTATCAATTCCATCGCAAAGATCTGCAGGCAGACTTGGACTTATTAGGGTCACGTTAGGGGAACTTGGTGAAGGTGTAGTCAACAAAGGGTCTTGTTTCTAAAACCCAACTGCAACCCCTGTGCCCTCATCAGTGTCCCGGCTTCATTTGAAGCTGAATTAATAATCTATATCCGGGCCTGGCTATTCATTGTCTCCCCTGTTTCCATTAACGTAGTAGGTCTCTGTATAGAATTTAGAATAGTGGGTGTAGTTCGTGCTGGACTGACTCGATCAGTCAGTGTTGTAGGTTGGTAGGGTGTGGGCAGATGGAATGAAATGGTTTCCAGAGGTCCGTGCCCAGTTTAGGAAAAAGGTGGTGGTGAGCCCTGTTTGGGTTTGGGCCGCTACCTTGGTGTGCGGCTTTAAGATCGACTCCGCATATAATGTGGAAGAAAAGAAAGTAAAGGAGCACCCAAGACCCAATAAAGGTAAGTATATTTGTATTTTGTTTGAAGTTTCAGCAGTAAAAAGAGGCCAATACGTTTCGGGGGACTAAGGACTCCATTTTCATCAGGGCTGCTAGTGGAAGTGGTTATGGAATAATCCTGTTGGAGGGTGCCTTTGGCACATGAATCGGACTGTTAGTTGTCCACAATGCTGGCTGTATGCAGAGAGGCAGCAATCTGTAAAGAATTTGGGGTTTGGTTTATAATTTTGCTATGTCTTGCTAGACTGTTACCTTTGTGTAATCATTCTCTGAAATTGATGTCAATGATTCCTTGTCAGGGTGGTTGATGCAGTAATATTGGGCATTACATAGTGGCTGCTACAGGGGTGCGCAAAACATCTTCTGATCATCCTTTGTAGTAGAATTGAGGGATCCCATTTTCCTAGAACATCCTACTCCTTCCTGAGACCAGGAACTGCAATTTACTTTAAATAGAACTGTATACGGAAGGCTCATGATGCAGATATAATAACGGTTTGCTGTGTGTGATGGGAGGCACAGAAGGTCAAGGTATCGATGCAGCACTTAATGTTTTATTTCTCCCAGAATACCTCCCTTATACATGACAACTCAACCTTCTCATCCTAACTAAGCAACCAACGTTTATACTACATGGATCAAGGATTGCGGTTTTGTATCTTTAACACGTGTACGAAACATACATTGTCTTGCCACCGCTGGGCATTTCTATTCCCCCCCAAGGCTATAAACAAGGTGAACATCAGTGCTGCAGAGATGGGTTTTGGTTCACCTGTTCTCTATATATGAACACCAGTGAACTTCATCAGATATGCACCACTGTAAGGGCCCCAACCAAGCCGGCAAATTACAATTCTTGTCCTCTGTCACAATAGTTTTTTTTCCCCTCATGTTCCACTTGAGGACATTATTATATTCTGGTATCCTTACATGGAGGATCTGTTATCAATTCCATCGCAAAGATCTGCAGGCAGACTTGGACTTATTAGGGTCACGTTAGGGGAACTTGGTGAAGGTGTAGTCAACAAAGGGTCTTGTTTCTAAAACCCAACTGCAACCCCTGTGCCCTCATCAGTGTCCCGGCTTCATTTGAAGCTGAATTAATAATCTATATCCGGGCCTGGCTATTCATTGTCTCCCCTGTTTCCATTAACGTAGTAGGTCTCTGTATAGAATTTAGAATAGTGGGTGTAGTTCGTGCTGGACTGACTCGATCAGTCAGTGTTGTAGGTTGGTAGGGTGTGGGCAGATGGAATGAAATGGTTTCCAGAGGTCCGTGCCCAGTTTAGGAAAAAGGTGGTGGTGAGCCCTGTTTGGGTTTGGGCCGCTACCTTGGTGTGCGGCTTTAAGATCGACTCCGCATATAATGTGGAAGAAAAGAAAGTAAAGGAGTGCCCAAGATCCAATAAAGGTAAGTATATTTGTATGTTGTTTGAAGTTTCAGCAGTAAAAAGAGGCCAACACGTTTCGGGGGACTAAGGACTCCCCTTCATCAGGGCTGCTAGTGGAAGTGGTTATGGAATAACCCTGTTGGAGGGTGCCTTTGGCACATGAATCGGACTGTTAGATGTCCACAATGCTGGCTGTATGTTCAGAGGCAGCAATCTGTATAGAATTTTGGGTTTATAATTTTGCTATTTCTTGCTGGACTGTTTACCTTTGTGTAATCATAGCTTCTCCGAAATTGGTGTCAATGATTCCTTGTCAGGGGTGTGTCAAGGTGGTTGATGCAGTAATATTGGGAGTTACATAGTGGCTGCTACGGGGGTGCGCAAAACATCTTCTGATCATCCTTTGTAGTAGAATTGAGGGATCCCATTTTCCTAGAACATCCTACTCCTTCCTGAGACCAGGAACTGCAATTTACTTTAAATAGAACTGTATACGGAAGGCTCATGATGCAGATATAATAACGGTTTGCTGTGTGTGATGGGAGGCACAGAAGGTCAAGGTATCGATGCAGCACTTAATGTTTTATTTCTCCCAGAATACCTCCCTTATACATGACAACTCAACCTTCTCATCCTAACTAAGCAACCAACGTTTATACTACATGGATCAAGGATTGCGGTTTTGTATCTTTAACACATGTACGAAACATACATTGTCTTGCCACCGCTGGGCATTTCTATTCCCCCCCAAGGCTATAAACAAGGTGAACATCAGTGCTGCAGAGATGGGTTTTGGTTCACCTGTTCTCTATATATGAACACCAGTGAACTTCATCAGACATGCACCACTGTAAGGGCCCCAACCAAGCTGGCAAATTACAATTGTTGTCCTCTGTCACAGTAGTTTTTTTTCCCCTCTTGTTCCATTTGAGGTCATTATTATATTCTGGTATCCTTACATGGAGGATCTGTTATCAATTCCATTGCAAAGACCTACAGGCAGACTTGGACTTATCAGGGTCACGTTAGGGGGACTTGGTGACGGAGTAGTCAACAAAGGGTCTTGTTTCGAAAACCCAGCTGCAACCTCTGTGCCCTCAGTGTCCCGGCTTCATTTGAAGCTGAATTAATAATTGGCATCAATATCTGGGCCCGGCTATTCATTGTCTCCCCTGTTTCCATTAACGTAGTAGGTCTCTGTATAGAATTTGGGGTTCATAATTTTGCTATTTCTTGCTGGACTGTTACCTTTGTGTAATCATAGCTTCTCCTAAATTGGTGTCAATGATTCCTTGTCAGGGGTGTGTCAGGGTGGTTGAGGCAGTAATATTGGGCATTAGGGCCCCGGGTCATACTCAGAGGGTGTAATCATTCAGTGGCTTCTACGGGGGTGTGCTACACATCTTCTGATCATCTTCTGTAGTAGAAGAGAGGGGTGCCGTTTTCCTAGAACTTCCTACTCCTTCCCGAGACTAGGAACTGCAATTTCCTTTAAATAGAACCGTATATACGGAAGGCTCATGATTCAGATATAATAACGGTTTGCTGTGTGTGATGGGAGGCACAGAAGGTCAAGGTACCGACGCAGCACTTAATGTTTTTATTTCTCCCAGAATACCTCCTTGATACGTGACAACTCAACCTTCTCACCCTAACTAAGCCACCAACATTTATACTACATGGATCGCGGATTGCGGTTGTGTATCTTTAACACATGTGCCAAAAATACATTGTCCTGCCACCGCTGGGCATTTCTATCCCCCCCCAAGGCTATAAACAAGGTGAACGTCAGTGCTGCAGAGATGGGTTTTGGTTCACCTGTTCTCTGTATAGGAACACCGGGGATCTCCGGCATGTTGTAGGTTAACAGAGCCCTGCAGACATTGCTGCATTGCAGCCAAATACTGACTGGCAGTGACAGCATTGCACGGCTCGGTCTTTTTCGCCCATCAAATAGGATATGCTGGGAACATAAAAAAAACGTGAAGCCAATTACAATCACAAAACCCCATTTCCTTTTTCTCTCTGCTGTAATTTTTTTTTTTTTTTTTTTTTTTTTTTTTTTTAAATGTATAAAAGAGGGATTTATTAACGGATTCTGGACTTGGCAGTTTATTATGTAAATTGATTCTGTATAATGAAATCATAGGGCCATTTGTTAAACTTACAACTGCTGTAATTATAAGGCTTTCACTGCCAATAGCTCGTCCCGACCTGACTGACAGATGGCAAGGAATGGCCGCTTGTTGCTAGCGAGAAGCTTTTCTTAATTATCTCATTATTTCAACAAGTCATTGATGTTTGCTCCCGACACGTTGGGATAGGAGAGTGGGCCGGGGCGGCATTTTATGAAGTTTTCGGAAATAAAACGGGGCGATGGCATCCTTCAAGCCGCAGCGTTTATCGTCCGCTGTACATCCCCCCCCCCCCCCCATTGGTTATTATGAAAAATTACAGGAAGAAAGGTAATTAAAGGAACGGTTTAGGAAATCACTTTTCCTCCCCCCCATCCGTAAATGAATATTCCTAACTGCGCAAAGATGAGTTCCTAGTAGCCTCTAAGTGATGAATAACGCCATTAATATTCTTTACCACTGTTTAAAATGAAAAGCAACATTGATTAGACAAGAGAAAAAAATAAAAATAAAGGAGCCACAAAATTGTTTTTTTTTTTTTTTCTCAGCAGCAGTTTCATAGGCAAACATTATTGCAAATACATTAAATAGAGGGGAAAAAAATAAATACAATTAAAATAATATTAATAAATAATTATAGTAATGATAATAATAATAATAATAATAATAATAATAATAATAATAATAATAATAATAATAGTAATAATAATAATAGCAACAACAGCAATAATAATAAAAGTAAAAATAATAATAACAACAGCAACAATAATAATAATTGGAAGAAGAAGAGAACATATTGTAGCGATTTGTTTTATACTTGCAGATTAAGGTCCAATTCACATGGGGCGTACACTTGTGCAGGTAAACACGGGCGTACGCTTATGTACTGTATGTCCTGTGTGAACGAGGCCCTATATTTCAATACAACCCATCAGCCAAAACATTCTGACTACTGACAGGTAAAGTGCATAACATTGATTATCTAGTTACAATGGCCTCTGAAAGTGGGTGGGATATATTAGGCAGAAAAAAAAAACATATTGTCCCTGAAGTTGATGTGTTGAAAGCAGAAAAAATGGAAAGGGTAAGAATTGGAGGGACTTTGACAAGGACCAAATTGTAATGTCTAGACGACTGGGTCAGAGCAACTCCAAATCTGCAGCTCTTGTGGGTTCCCAGTCTGCAGTGGTCAGGACCGACCAAAAGTGGTCTAAGGAAGGAAAACTGTCCATGTAACGATAAGGTTATAGGTGGCCAAGGCTCATAGATGTGCGGGGGGGGCTCATTGATGGAGGTGGGGAGGGAAGACTCATTGATGGAGGTGGGGAGGGAAGGCTCATTGATGGAGGTGGGGAGGGATGGCTCATTGATGGAGGTGGGGAGGGAAGGCTCATTGATGGAGGTGGGGAGGGAAGGATCATTGATGGAGGTGGGGAGGAAAGGCTCATTGATGGAGGTGAGGAGGGAAGGATCATTGACGGAGGTGGGGAGGGAAGGCACATTGATGGAAGTGGAGGGGGAAGGATCATTGATGGAGGTGGGGAGGGGAAGGCTCATTGAAGAAGGTGGGGAGGGAAGGCTCACTGATGGAGGTGGGGAGGGAAGGATCATTGATGGAGGTGGGGAGGGAAGGCTCATTGATGGAGGTGGGGAGGGAAGGCTCATTGATGGAGGTGGGAAGGAAGGCTCATAGATGGAGGTGGGGAGGGAAGGCTCCTAGATGGAGGTGGGGGAGAGGCTCATTAATGGAGGGGGGGCTCGTTGATGGAGGTGGGGAGGGAAGGTTTATTGATAGAGGTGGGGAAGGGAAGGCTCATTGATAGAGGTGGGGAGGGAAGGATCTTTGATGGAGGTGGGGAGGGAAGGCTCATTGATGGAGGTGGGGAGGGAAGGTTCATTGATGGAGGTGGGTAGAGAAGGCTCATTGATGGAGGTGGGTAGAGAAGGCTCATTGATGGAGGTGGAGAGGGAAGACTCATTGATGGAGGTGGGGGGCTCATTTATGGAGGTGGGGAAGGAAGGTTTATTGATGGAGGTGGGGAGGGAAGGTTCATTGATGGAGGTGGGGAGGGAAGGTTCATTGATGGAGGTGGGGAGGGAAGGCTCATTGATGGAGGTGGGTAGAGAAGGCTCATTGATGGAGGTGGAGAGGGAAGGCTCATTGATGGAGGTGGGGGGGCTCATTGATGGAGGTGGGGAGGGAAAGCTCATTGATGGATGTGTGGAGGAAAGGCTCATTGATGGAGGGGGGATCATTAATGGAGGTGGGGAGGAAAGGCTCATTGATGGAGGTGGGAGGGAGAAGGCTCATTGATGGAGGTGGGGAAGGAAGGTTTATTCATGGAGGTGGGGAGGGAAGGTTCATTGATGGAGGTGGGGAGGGAAGGCTCATTGATGGAGATGGGGAGGTAAGGCTCATTGATGGAGGTGAGGGGGATCATTGATGGGGGTGGGGAGGGAAGGCTTATTGATGGAGGTGGGGAGGGAAGACTCATTGATAGAAGTGGGTAGATAAGGCTCATTGATGGAGGTGGGGAGGGAAGGCTTAATGATGGAGGTGGGGAGGGAAGGTTCATTGATGGAGGTGGGGAGGGAAGGCTCATTGATGGAGGTGGGGAGGTAAGGCTAATTGATGGAGGTGAGGGGGAGGCTCATTGATGGAGGTAGGAAGGGAAGGTTTATTGATAGAGGTGGGGAGGGGAAGACTCATTGATAGAGATCAGGAGGGAAGGCTAATTGATGGAGGTAGGGAGGGAAGGCTCATTGATGGAGGTGGAGAGGGAAGGCTCATTGATGGAGGTAGGGAGGGAAGGCTCATTGATGGAGGTGGAGAGGGAAGGCTCATTGATAGAGGTGGGGGGACTCATTGATGGAAGTGAGGGGGGAGGCTGGCCGTGTAGTCCAATAGAAGAGCTACTGGAGTTTAAATTGCTCTAGTAGATAAAATCGGCTCTGATGGAAAGGTGTCAGAACATACAGAGCATCGCAGTTTGTTGTGTATGGGGCTGTGCAGCTGCAGACCGGTCAGGGTGCCCATGCTAAACCGTGTCCACAGCCAAAAGCACCTACAAGAGGCACATGAGCATCAGAACTGGAGCACAAAGCAATGGAAGAAGGTGGCCTGCTCTGATGAATTCAAGAATTGTTTGAGGAACACAACAGCGATTTGACGTCTTGACTTAGCCTTCAAATTCTCCAGCTCTCAATCTGGAGTGAGCTACCTGGTCTAATGAATGAAGTTTTTCTTTTACATCATGTGGATGGTTGGGTGTGTGTGTGTTGCTTTCCTGGGGAAGAGATGGCACCGGGATGCACTATGGGAAGAAGATAAGCCAGCGGGTGGCAGTGTGATGCTTTGTCTAGACGAATCCATGCTTTGATGGGTCAGGACTATTTTGACAGAAAAACAAGTACCTACTCAATAATAGGTGAGTGGTCATAATGTTATGGTGGGTGGGCATAAGATCATGGCTGATCGGTGTATGTTTATGTGTGTCTGAACAAATATGAACAGTGTAGCCTATACTAAAATCCTCATTGCAAAGTAAATATGCTCCTCTCCTTTAGTAAATCAACCCCTTTGCATCGAGAGCTATGGCACATAATTCCTGTAATAAACTGATAGAAGGTTTTGAGGTGCCTACAGACATAAGAGAAAGTTCATCTGATCCAGCCCACTTGAGTCAAGGATCTTACATCTTTAAGTTGTTCTCAACACATCCTCTGCCATTCTTCTCAGGAGGAAGACCATTAGATGGATTTGATACTCTTAGCAAATAAAAATAAAAGTTCTGGTCTGAAATAGCCCGGCATGGTGGGTATCTGCTCTTCAAAAGTTCTTCACTTCTTTGCCCCATGGTCCAATGAACACCCTCGCATGTTTGTAGTTCCTTTCTATGAAGAACCATGTGGCACGTGGATGGTACATGAATGGCCAGCCGCTCTCTGAAGCTTTTCGGTGTCTTAGGGCAGGATAAATTGCAAGCAAAACAGCTGAGCTGCAGACTCTTCTGATCAGTGAACTTTGTTCTTCCTTCCCTCAGGGATTATTCCTGAGGGATAACTATACCATATGTCCTTTGTTTGGATGGCAAGCCAAGCAGCAAGGACATCCAGGCATACAGTACATTGACTGTCCCATCACTTCCAAGACAGGTGTCAGTCAGTTCTTCAAGGCTGACATCTCTTATGTCTTGGAGAGACACTTTTTAAAAGGGCTCAGAAATATGGATGTAACCATCTGATTTAAAGGAGAATTTTAAGGTATAGAGTGCCTTGAAAAAGTATTCAACCAACAACTTAAATTTATTTTATTGGGATTTTAAGTGATAGACCAACACAAAGTGGCACATAATTGTGAAGTGGAAGGAAAATGATAACTGATACAAGAGTAGTCAAGACTTCTTATGACTTTCTTTCACCAATGTCTTTCTTCTTGTCACTCTTCCATAAAGGGCAGATTTGTGGAGAACGCGACTAATAGTTGTCCTGTGGACAGATTCTCCCACCTGAGCTGTGGATCTCTGCAGCTCCTTGAGCGTTACCATGGACCTCTTGGCTCTTCTCTGATGAATGCTCTCCTTGCCCAGCCAGTCAGTTTAGGTGGATGGCCATGTCTTGGTAGGTTTGCAGTTGTGCCATACTCTTTCCATTTTCCAATGATGGATTGAACAGATCTCTGTGAGATGTTCAAAGCTTGGGATATTTTTTTTATAACCTAACCCTGCTTTATACTTCTCCACAACTTTATCCCTGACCTGTCTGGTGTGTTCCTTAGCCTTCATGATGCTGTTCATTCACTAAGGTTCTCTAACAAACCTCTGAGGGCTTCACAGAACAGCTGTATTTATACTGAGATTAAATGACACACAGGTGGACTCTATTTACAAATTAGGTGACTTCTGAAGGCAATTGGTTCCACTAGATTTTAGTTAGAGGTATCAGAGTAAAGGGGGCGCCATACAAATGCCCCCCCCCCAAAAAATTTCACATATTTATTTGCATCATTTATGATTTTCATTCCACTTCACAATTATGTGCCACTTTGTGTTGGTCTATCACATAAAATCCTAATAAAAGACAAAAGGAAACAAGCCGGGCCTGGAACCGTTCAGCAAAGCGGGAGCCAATGGAGCAAACAGACGCGGAGAGGTCAGGGGACAAGGTGAGGTCAGTGCAGGTGAAGTTCAGAGAGTAGTCAAGGCAAGCCAGGTCAACAACTGGTAGGATCCCAGGAGGCTGAAGCCAAAGCAGCACTGATGATCCTGAGCACTGGCCCAGGTTAAATAGCCCGTTTGACGCCAACATCTGCCACAAGTGTACGTGAGCCGCGGAGCTCATGGGTATGCGCGTGCACAGAGGTATTAGCAAGTGTCCAATTTCTGCGACCATGAAAGGGAACATGTATTAGCCCGTGCACAGTTGTTCATCCAGAGGAGCCATCTTGTCTAGTGGCATGCCCTTCCTTACAGTTCCACTTTATATAGTTATGTGGGTTTGAGTCAGATAAATAAATAGCAACAGAAAAGTTTTGCTTTCCATATTCTCCTCAATCTGTACAGACTTCCTGTGTTTGTTGCAGTTTAATTGTCCGCATCCTTTTCTCGCCTTGTTGGGAAATCTATTACAAGTGAATAATAATACAATTAATAATGGTGTGTCGGTGGATGACAGTGGTCCTATTGCTCGGGAAAAAACTGATACTGCCTTTAATTAAAATCTTGTTTAAAGGTAACCAACCAGAAAAATAGAATCTCTTCCATTTTAATTGCTTCGAACGAAGAGATCCTTTTCGCTACCAGCTTTGCCGTACTTGTATTAGCTTACAAACTGTCAGAGAAAGCCGGAGACGTATTTACAGAGTGTGAAGACACCTCCAATCTGACCCCTCCGGTATAACAGGCTGTGCCGGTGAATTAGAGGCAGTCGGCTGAAAATAACTTTATTTTTAATGCATCTTCTCTGTGCGGCTATAATGACTCGTCTGGACCTTGTTATATTCTACATTTTAGTTGATTATCTCTTCGGTGATAAATATGGTTTGGCTTTGTTTCAACTTTCATCTGTAACAAGTACAAGGGACTGGAGGACCAAACGTTCTGAAGAATGGAGTACATAGCTGGATGGACTACAGACGACTTGAAGGCAAACAAGAAGCAAAGTGGAGGCAAGACAACAAATGTGCCGCATGCAAAGCATACCTCCCGTTTTATTTAAAGTGGTTGTATCCCTCAGAAATTAAAAATAGAATATCCTTCTATAGTGTGGACTTACCTCAATCCAAAGCACCAAGTGCGATTCCTGTCTGCTCTCTCCTTCCTCTGCTGAGTCACTTCTGACAGTTTATGCCAACACCAAACAGTTCTATGAGACAGCCCCCCCCCCAAGACAGAACTAGTGATTGTCAGCCTCAGATGTGCATGTTTCTCTATGAGGCTGAATAGAGAGGGGTGTGTCCATTCCATTCCATTCCCACCACTCAGGACTCAGATTACACTCAGATCTCTGCTCTGTACTGTGCAGTGTGTAACATTAGATTAGACCCACCCCCTGCCTTCTGAAGCTGAGTAGTAGCCTTTGATCTGTGTGATTTAGAAGGCTGTAGAGGAGAGAGGACTGCAGATAAACAGGTACAACGTATGTAGGAAGATTTGGTTTCATCTCTTTGTATCATCTGAGGCCAGTCACTTCACTGGTTATATGGAATGGTTTACAACCACTTTAATAAAAAAAAACACAAAAAAACAACTGAGATATCCCAAAAGTGGAACTTCCGCTCATTGGATTCCTCCCCCCTCCGGTGTCACATTTGGCACCTTTCAGGGGGGAGGGGGGTGCAGATACCTGTCTAAGACAGGTATCTGCACCCACTTCCGGGAATAGACTCCCATGGGAGTCACGCCCCCTCCCGCACTCCCCCGCTGTCTCCCGGGAAAGACACAGGTCCCAGGAGATAGCGGGGACCATTGAGAAAGCGCAGCGCGACTCGCGCATGCGCAGTAGGGAATCGGGAAGTGAAGCCGCAACGCTTCACTTCCTGAATCCCTCACTGAGAATGGCGGCGGCAGCACCCGAGGATCGAGGGACGGTTCGGTCTCGGGTGCCGACATCGCTGGACCCCGGGACAGGTGAGTGACCTTATTTTATTTTATTATTTTTTTATTTTTCAGTATTTGCAGCTGCTGACATCTAAAAAGAAAATGTAATAGGTCATTAGGAAATTAGAGGTGTAATTTATGCTCCCAGAACCCCTGATGGTGCTCCCTACATGTTGGACCTCTCTGTATGTGGCCAGGCTGAGGAAAAGTCACACACATGTGGTATCGCCATACTCGGGAGGAGCAGCAGAATGTATTTTGGGGTGTAATTGAAAGTATGCACATGCTGTGTGTGAGAAATAACTTGTTATTATGACAATTTTGTGAAAAACAAAACAAAAAAACAAACTTAATGTTCCCAAGAATTGTGGGAAAAAATTACAACTTCAAAAAACTCACCATGCCTCTTACTAAATACCTTGGACTGTCTACTTTTTGAAAAGGGGTAATTTGGGGGGTATTTGCACAGTCCTGACATTACAGATTCTCAAGAAATGATGTATGCCCTGTACACACGACCGATCTTCAACTCTGAAGGTTTTTCCGACGGAGTTCAGACGTAATTACGCTCAAGCGGTCTTGCATACACACGGTCACACCAAATTCCGACCGTCCAGAACGCGGTGACGTACAACACGTACGACGGGACTAGAAAAGGGAAGTTCAATAGCCAGTAGCCAATAGCTTTTGTCTCGTACTTGCTTCTGAGCATGTGTTGTTTTTGGTATGTCGGAACAGCATACAGCCAATAGGAATTGGTTCCGTCTGAAAAATTTAGAACATGTTCTCTTTCTAGGTCCGTCAGAATTTTTGAAGTAGAAAGTCCGATGGGGCATACACACGATCGGAATATATGATGAAAAGCTCCCATCTGACTTTTTATGTCTGACATAAGCCATCAGTACATCAGGTGTGATCAATTTTCAATGATTTGCACCATAGCTTGTAGACCCTATAACTTTCACACAGACCAAATAATACACACTAATTTGGGTTATTATTTTTTACCAAAGATATGTAGTAGTATAAATTTTGGCCCGAATTTATGAACAAAAATGACTTATTTGCAAAATTTTGTCATAGAAACTAAAAAAAAGTTGTTTTTTTTCACAATTTTCGCTCTTTTCTCACTTGTGTCGTAAAAAATAAAAAACCCAGTGGTGATTAAATACCACCAAAAGAAAGCTCTATTTGTATGAAAAAAAAATTATACACATTTTGTTTGGGTACAGTGTTGCATGACTGAGTAATTGCCATTCAAATTGAGAGCACTGACAATTGGTCCGGGCATGAAGGGTGTACAAGTGCCCTGTATTGAAGCGGTTAAAAAAAGATGGATTATCAAATGTACAAAATATAATAACTAAAAAAAAAAAAAAAACATGTTGGTTTGAATACCCAAAGGACATTCAATCCATCAACTGTTTTGAGAAAGTCTCTAAACCAGTGGTTCTCAACTCCAGTCCTCGGGACCCACCAACAGGCCAGATTTTAAGTATTACCTTGGGGAGTTGCAGACTAGAATACTGCAATCACTGAGCAGCAAGTGATATCACCTGTGATGTATTTCAGCTATCTCGCAAACCTGGCCTGTTGGTGGGTCCTGAGGACTGGAGTTGAGAACCACTGCTCTAAACATTACATACAACTTAAACACTTGCTTTTGTCAGCAGATTCCATTTCCATTGCCTACTGATATTTTGCTCATGGAAAAACTGACAAACACTCTTCAAGTTGACATAATGATCCTATAATGAGAATATTTTTCAAAGCAAAGTGAAAGGAACATTAGCTCTGACTTAAGAAACTTCCGAGCTGCCTTTAAAACATCCAGAAATTATGACACCAATAAAAATTAGGAGTGCCCATAAGTGTATTCATTACAAGGCAATACAAGCCATGATTAAAAGCTTAGAACCACTCCCTGATTTTTAAGAGATGTCATCGAGATTAGATTATTTCCAAATCCCTTTGATGGAAGTGGTCTCCTCTTTTAATGGTTGTTCTCTCGTACTTTCATCTTTATACACTAAACATGTCAAGTGGTTTATCTAGCCAGGATGTTCTGGTTTTAAAGAGCAATGCCAGGCAACAAGGAGATACAATTTGTAAGCTACACAAACACTGTAGCTGTGCTAAAATCAGACGTTTTACTCAATATCTCAAGTTCTCTGTAACCTATGACAGTTGGGATTCAGAGAAGACCTCACAGGGGCTTTAGGAGCATCCATCATGAGGCTGCTTCTGGTATCACCAGTCAATTTAAACTTCCAAGTGTAGGGACCTTGACCGAACTTAATGCTGCTGGACTGTAGCCAGCCTCACTGTCACATACCTGGTTAGAGGCCGAAATGCCCAGAGGGCTCCCCTTGAGGCTGAGTGCAGTACACCCCTGAGGTTGGGTACAGAGGGTGTGGTGCCCAGAGAAGCACAGTTTGCCAGATGGATTCAGGAGGGAAGAGCTGGTGGTCACCTGAAGAATACTGGGTAATGCAGGAAACACAGCTGGGCTCAAGTCTCTAGGAATCCTCAGTGATGCTTGGCAAGGTGTGCGCAAGGACAGTAGTGGAAGCCAGGCCAGGGGTCAAACACAGTAGATCCAGCAAGAGGAAGAGGCAGGTTGCAGGAATGGAGACAAGCCAAAGGTCTGGTACAGGAAGGCAGGCAGGAACAGATAACTATAGCAAAGTCCGTGATACAAGCCGGGATCAGGAGCTGGAGAAGGCAACAAGTCGGTAGCCAACTAGTCGGTAAAGCAAGCCAGGGGGTCAAACCAGGAAAGCAGATCAGACAGGTCAGGAACAAGCCGGGTCACAACAGGAAATAGAAACAGTAATTGCACAGAGGCTCAGGAACACATGAAGGCTGACGACAATACAGCAATGAGATGGGTTTAGCAGCAGTCTTATATAGGCCAGCAAGTGACCGCATCTGTCGCGCTGGGCGTACGCGCGTTCGCCAATTGGCACTTCTGAGCATGCGTGTTTGCCTGTTAGTCCCATTGCGAATCTCCGTGCGCCCGTTCGTACCTCTTGCGTTAGCGCGCACAGCAATGTGCCGGAGGCGACCATTACCAGTACTGGCACTATTGCCGGTTCTCCTACGGCCATTTCCCTGACACTCATCCTGCATTTATAGTTCTGATTTCTGTAGGTTTTCCACTAAGTTATAGTTATTGTTTGCATTTGCCTGCTGCTCAGGAGTGTCTCTATGCCACAGTCGGGGGTCAGGCTTAGAGACCAGTAGCTATAGCAGTCGAGAGGCTCCCACCAACCAACTGGAGATAAGTACACAAGCAGGTCACCCTGAAGGATGACTCCGGCTAACCCAAGGTTTGGGGTCTCACCAGAGCTCCTGCGTGTCATTACAAGGTCACGGCCCTCAGGATCGCCTCACCAGGAGTAGCAGATATAGCAGGTATGAATCAAGCAGAAGCACAGTCGGTAAACAAGCCAAAGGTCAGTAACAAGTGGTTGTAGGTTGGGATCAAGCAGAAGAGTAGTCAAGTAACAAGCCATGGTTGGTAAACGAATAGTAGTGAAGATATGGACAGCAGCAGGACCGACAAGAGCAAGAGATTGGCTGGAGAGAGCACAAAAACCTGGCAAACAGGAAGTGCAAAGACATGGCCTAAATAGAAAGTTAATTGGAGGAGTGGGGATTTCAAGGTTCACCAGAAACAAAGGCACAAGGTAGAATTGTAGAAAAGATCAGACAGCTTACTATCCAGCCTCTTAGTTGGCTCAGAATGAAGAGCTACTATCAGTCACAGCAGAGAGCAAGGGGTTCAGATCCTGACACTCTAGCAAGTATAAGAATATCCAATAGCCTGAGTTAAAAGTTTATGTCTCCCCGGCCAACCAGTAGGAGGTTTATTGCCAATGGTGCATGCTGGGGAAGAGTATAAATATTCAGGAGAGCTTTCTAGAAGCCCTCTTGCTTTTCAAAGAGGCTGTGTTTACAGTTTTTCTCTGAGAAATCCCCAGAGCCCATACCGTGCAAGCTAGAGGATCCCTTGTCTTGGCTATGAATTAATTCAGAATGTGGTTGAACTTGAAGGCCACGATTTTCCCATTTTTTGGCAGAGATTTTGAAAGATCTAAATGTTGGCATTGATGGCTTAGACAATTTGCCTGCCAATTGTTAGGTGCTGTGGACTACTGACAGAGCTGAAATTTAAGTTTCTGCTCATGAGAGTAATAAACAAATTTATTTCAGGGCTGCTAGGCTTATGTTACCCTCTTGGTGGTTTATGTGGGCCACTGCTGTGGCATTGTCTAATTTTACTGTAACTGGGAGAAGTTGCAGAAGAGAGGTGCAATGTTGTAGAGATAGTCTGAATGTTGATGGGTTGACTCCTGTGGGAACAATGTCCTCTGAACAACCAGGGAGTTGTAAACTCTCACCCGGCTTGTAAGGCTCGCATCTGTTGTTACCAAGTTCCAAAGTCTTGTGAAGGAAAGACTAGACATGTGCAATTAGTTTCGGCCCAAATATAAATTCAGACAAATTTTGGGTTATTCGAAGATTCGGATGCATCCGAATCTTCGAATGAAATAGTAACAAATTTTGTTGATATTCCTTTAATTTAGTTTCGCATATTCGTTTTCTAACAAATTCCAAAATTTCGTAACAATTCCATTTCGGATCGCTTGAAGTGCCACACCCCCTCCTGAACCATACCAGGTCAAATACCCTCAACATGGGGGACCCCGCCTCAAAGCACCTTGTCCCCATGTTGATGGTGACAAGGGCCTCTTCCCCACAATCCTGGGCATTGGTTGTGAGGGTCTGCAGATGGGGGCTTATAGGAATCTTGAAGCCCCCTTTAACCCACTTTAATTACCCCCATGTGAATGAGTAGGGGTGCATAGTATGAACAAAATTAAACTAAACGGAGCGAATTTCGAAACAAATTAACTAAACTGAATTAGTAACATAACAAATCTATCTGAAACGAAACAAATGTTTCTGTTCTGCACATGTCTAACCCTGGGTTTGTAGAAGTAGTAGTCAAAAATGAGGAAAACATTTTTCTGAACCCTCGGGGTGCAGAGAAGTGCCTGAGCGACAGCATAACAAACTGGAAGCGCTGGTCTCCAACAGCAAAATGCAGGAAGCATTGGTGGTAAATATGCATCTTGTAGGTCTACTGATGCAAGAAAATCCCATAGTCTGAAGAGATGTCATCTGAAATTTTGGAACATGAAGAACTCTGTTTAGTGATTTTAATTCCAGTATTGGGCAGATTACCCAATTTTGTTTTGGAACTGTGAACAGGTTTGAATAGAAATAGTAAAACTGTTTTGATGAAGGAACTGTACAACCATTGTGCCTTAAGGTGGTGCAAAACCTTCCTTTGGTCTAAATTTGGTAGATCTGAAGATGAAAAGCAAGGAGGGACTGGAGCTGGGATAGAAATTGTATTTTGTACCTCTTTGAAGTGACAGATTGGACCCCAATGTCTGGGACTTCTCCGATACAGATTGGCGCAAATGCCATCAAGACGTCCCTTTGACTCTAAGGAGAGAGGGTGTCTCTTCATTGTGAAGAGAGTTTTATTGAAGGCTAGGTGTACCGGAAGGTAGCAGAAGTTAACCCATGGTTTATGAATACCAGTCCTACAGTATGTCCTGTACTGTATGATAAGGATAGAGGGTTTGGTGACCTAGTGCACCGCACCATTACCTGGATAAAAACCTAAAGTACTGAGCAGCTAGGCTGTTCTCAAGGTTTCTTTTTTTTTAACTTTTCCATTTGTCATTTTAATGTTTGGTTGCCAGGTTAAGAGAAAGAGTAGTAAACATAAATAAAATCAATATTGGATTTTTCTTTTTTAGATGGACTTATATAGGGTCCAGAGGTTTGTGGAACATTTTTCAGAATTTCAAAGCAGAGAGGGGTCTACCAGTCCCACCAAAGCTTTGACCTACAGTATCTACTCAAATTGGCAATTTTTTCCCCCTTGCCTAGTGAATCCTGATTTTGATAGATTTGCCTTTGAAATTACGTATAATTACAGTGTATTTGCGAAACATCTGCCAGCTGGTCCACACATAAGCATTATAATCCCCATTGACGCCTATAGAATGAGAACCAATGGTGGACAATCTTTCCATGAGGAAGCTGTGTGACTCCCTGCTGGCTGCACAGCTTATTGAGGAGTGGGGTCAAGTAAAGTATAGAATTTGGGAGGAATGATGTGGGAGGTAGGGTTTTTTTAAAGGATAACTATGCCAAATGCACTGTATCCCATAATGACCAGATCTTCCTCCTGAAGGACTTGTAAGAGAAGTGAATTGACTTAGTTTTTTTTCCTCCCTCATCTGTCCAGCTTATGCTGTATCACAGGTAGGGCTCTCTCTCTTTCTTAATGAATCTTGTCATTGCGGCACATGTTTTTGCCATAGAACTGTATCTACTTGTCTTGGATACAATTCATATACAGTGCATCCGAAAAGTATTCACAGCGCTTCACCTTTGCCACATTTTGTTATGTTACAGCCTTATTCCAAAACTGATTAAATTAATTATTTTCCTCAAAATTCTACAAACAATACCCCATAATGACAACGTGAAAGAAGTTTGTTTGAAATCTTTGCAAATGTGTTAAAAAAAAAATCCTATGTACATAAGTATCACAGCATTTGCTCAATACTTTGGTCAACAGCCTCAAGTCTTGTTGAGTGTGATGCTACAAGCTTGGCTTTCCTATTTTTGGGCAGTTTCTCCCATTTTTCTTTGCAGGACCTCTCAAGCTTCATTAGGGTGGATGGGGAATGTCGGTGCACAGCCATTTTCAGATCTCTCCGAGGATGTCAATCGGGTTCAAGTCTGGGCTCTGGATGGGCCACTCAAGAACATTCACAAAGTTATCCTGTAGCCACTCCTTTGTTATCTTGGCTGTGTGCTTAGGGTCATTGTCCTTTTGGAAGATACCCCTTCGTCTGAGGTCCAGAGTGCTCTGGAGCAGGTTTTCATCAAAGATGTCTCTGTACATTGTTGCATTTATCTTCCCCTCGATCCTGACTAGTCTCCCAGTTCCTGCCTCTGAAAAACATCCGCACAGCATGATGCTGCCACCACCATGCTTCGTTGTAGAGATGGTATTAGCAAGATGATGAGCGGTGTCTGGTTTCCTCCAGACATAACGCTTGCCATTCAGGCCAAAGAGGCCAAAGAGTTCAACCTTTGTTTCATCAGAGCAGAGAATTTTGTTTCTCATAGTCTGAGAGTCCTTCAGGGGCCTTTTGGCAAACTCCAGATGGGCTGTCATGTGCCTTTTACTGAGGAGTGGCTTCCGTCTGGCCACTCTACCATAGAGGTCTGATTGGTGGAGTGCTGCAGAGATGGTTGTTCTTCTGGAAGGTTCTCCTCTCTCCACAGAGAAATGCTGGAGCTCTGTCAGAGTGACTATCGGGTTATTGGCCACCTCCCTGACTAAGGCCCTTCTCCTCCGATCGCTCCGCTTGGCCAGGTGGCCCGCTCTAGGAAGAGTCCTGGTGGTTCCAAACTTCTTCCCTTTATGGATGATGGAGGCCACTGTGCTCATTGTGACCTTTAATGCTGCAGAAATGTTTCTGTACCCTTCCCCCAATCTGAGTCTGTGATACTTATGTACATGGGAGGAGTCTGTGATGCTTATGTACATGGGAGGAGTCTGTGATGCTTATGTACATGGGAGGAGTCTGTGATGCTTATGTATATGGGAGGAGTCTGTGATGCTTATGTATATGGGAGGAGTCTGTGATACTTATGTACATGGGAGGAGTCTGTGATACTTATGTACATGGGATTTTTTCATTTTTTATTTGTAATAAATTTGCAAAGATTGCAAACAAACTTCTCACATGTTGTCATTAAGGGGGATTGTTTGTGGAATTTTGAGGAAAATAATTAATTTAATTGATTTTGGAATAAGGCTGTAACATAACAAAATGTGGGAAAAGTGAAGCACTGTGAATACTTTCTGGATGCACTGTATTTGTGCTATCTGTATTTCTGTGACTGTTTGTTGAGAACTGTAGGGTGCTTTATCCAGGGGGGCACCCAGATGGTTGCTTGGCAGCATTTACTGTTAATATTCCCTGTTTACTTAGGGGGTATTTAAGGACTGGGGGTTGGAGTCAGGTTTTTTTTCAGTTTGGACGACCAGGCAAGGAGTTTGAAGAGAAAATCCACTTGGCACAAAGCACACTGCCATCATGTGAATGTTTGGAGAACAGGGCTGTGTGCTCCCCTTTAGGGACTGTTGGGGCTGTTCCCTGATGAAGATGGGAGTAGATGGGGGAACATTTGCTCTTTGTTTGGGAGGAGAACGTTTGACCTTTCTTTGGGAGGAGATGAAAGGAGAATATTTGCCCTTTGTTTGGGAGGAGATGGAAGGAGAACATTTGCCCCTTGTTAAAGGGATATATATAAAAATGTTTGCCCTTTCTTTGGAAAGGGGATGGAAAAAGAACATTTACCCTTTCTTTGAGAGGAGATGGAAAAAAACATGTTCTCTTTCTTTGGGAGGAGATGGAAGGAGTACATTTGTGCTTTGTTTGGGAGAAGATGGAAAGAATATTTGCCCTTTCTTTGGGAGAATAACTTTTGCCCTTTTCTTTGGGAGGTGATGTAAAGAAAATGTTTGCCCTTTCTTTGCGAGGAGATAGAAAGAGAACATTTGCCCTTTCTTTGGGAAGAGATGGAAGGAGAACATTTGCCCTTTCTTTGGGAGGAGATGGAAGGAGAACATTTGCCCTTTCTTTGGGAGAAGATGGAAGGAGAACATTTGCCCTTTCTTTGGGAGAAGATGGAAGGAGAACATTTGCCCTATCTTTGGGAGGAGATGGAAGGGGATCATTTTGCCCTTTCTTTGGGAGAATAACTTTTGCCCTTTTCTTTGGGAGGTGATGTAAAGAAAATGTTTGCCCTTTCTTTGCGAGGAGATAGAAAGAGAACATTTGCCCTTTCTTTGGGAAGAGATGGAAGGAGAACATTTGCCCTTTCTTTGGGAGGAGATGGAAGGAGAACATTTGCCCTTTCTTTGGGAGAAGATGGAAGGAGAACATTTGCCCTTTCTTTGGGAGAAGATGGAAGGAGAACATTTGCCCTATCTTTGGGAGGAGATGGAAGGGGATCATTTTGCCCTTTCTTTGGGAGAATAACTTTTGCCCTTTTCTTTGGGAGGTGATGTAAAGAAAATGTTTGCCCTTTCTTTGCGAGGAGATAGAAAGAGAACATTTGCCCTTTCTTTGGGAAGAGATGGAAGGAGAACATTTGCCCTTTCTTTGGGAGGAGATGGAAGGAGAACATTTGCCCTTTCTTTGGGAGAAGATGGAAGGAGAACATTTGCCCTTTCTTTGGGAGAAGATGGAAGGAGAACATTTGCCCTATCTTTGGGAGGAGATGGAAGGGGATCATTTTGCCCTTTCTTTGGGAGAATAACTTTTGTCCTTTCTTTGGGAAGAGATGAAAGGAGAATATTTGCCCTTTGTTTGGGAGGAGATGGAAGGAGAACATTTGGCCTTTGTTTGGGAAGATATAGAAAAATACATGTTACCCTTTCTTTGGGAGGAGATGGAAAGAGAGTATTTGTCATTTCTTTGGGAGGAGATGGAAAGAGAACTTTTGCCCTTTTTTTGAGAGGAGATGGAAGGAGTACATCTGTCCTTTGTTTGGGAGGATATGGAACAATAACTTTTGCCCTTTTCTTTGGGAGGTGGTGTAAAGAGAATGTTTGCCCTTTCTTTGGGAGGAGATGGAAAGAATATTTGCCCTTTCTTTGAGGGGAGGTTGAAAGAGAACATCTGCCGTTTCTTTAGAAGCAGATGGAAGGAATACATTTGCCTTTTCTTTGGGAGGAGATGGAAAGAGGACATTTGCCCTTTCTTTAGAAGGAGATGGAAGGAATACATTTGCCTTTTCTTTGGGAGGAGATGGAGGGAAAACATTTGCCCTTTGTTGGGAGAAGAATGTAATTTGATGTTTATTTGAACTGTGTGAATATTGGATCTCTCTATTTAGAGTTGTGCTACATTGAAAGATACAAACTGTATGACTGTGAAGAAACAGATACCTTTGTCTGATGTTGAATTTTTCTACTGTGACTTTCAAAAGAAAATAATTCACCTTCCACTAAGCAGAAATGGCAATCTCGTCATGATATTTGGTTTTATGGTTTTGGATTGCTAAAGTTTGCCTTTGTTTCTTAAACTGAACAGAAAATAGACACAAAGACTTATTCCCAGAATAATCCCTCCTCGTAGTATTCTCAGGCCGGATGTAGAGTCACCCCCCCGCGTCGCTGTACTCTCAGGCCGTATGTAGAGTCAGCCCCCCCCCCCGCAGTAATCTCAGGCCGTATGTGGAGTCAGCCCCCCCCCACAGTATTCTCAGGCCGGATGTAGAGTCATCCCCCCCCACAGTACTCTCAGGCCGAAAGTAGAGTCAGCCCCCCCACAGTACTCTCAGGCCCGATGTGGAGTCAGCCCCCCCCCCCGCAGTATTCTCAGGCCGGATGTAGAGTCACCCCCCCCCGCAGTAATCTCAGGCCGGATGTAGAGTCAGCCCCCCCGCAGTATTCTCAGGCCGGATGTAGAGTCAGCCTCCCCACAGTACTCTCAGGCCGGATGTAGAGTCAGCCCCCCCACAGTATTCTCAGGCCGGATGTAGAGTCAGCCCCCCCGCAGTATTCTCAGGCCGGATGTAGTGTCAGCCCCCCCCGCAGTATTCTCAGGCCGGATGTAGAGTCAGCCCCCTCCGCAGTATTCTCAGGCCGGATGTAGAGTCAGCCCCCCGCAGTATTCTGAGGCCGGATGTAGAGTCAGCCCCCCCCCCTGCAGTATTCTCAGGCCGGATGGAGAGTCAGCCCCCTGCAAAACTCTCAGGCCGGATGTAGATTCAGCCCCCCGCAGTATTCTCAGGCCAGATGTACAGTCAGCCCCTCCCCCCCGCAGTATTCTCAGGCCGGATGTAGAGTCAGCCCCCCCCACAGTAATCTCAGGTCGTATGTAGAGTCAGCCCCCCCCACAGTACTCTCAGGCCAGATGTAGAGTCAGCCCCCCCACAGTATTCTCAGGCTGGATGTAGAGTCAGCCCCCCCGCAGTATTCTCAGGCCGGATGTACAGTCAGCCCCCCCACAGTACTCTCAGGCCGGATGTACAGTCAGCCCCCCCCCGCAGTATTCTCAGGCCGGATGTAGAGTCAGCCCCCCGCAGTATTCTGAGGCCGGATGTAGAATCAGCCCCCCCCTGCAGTATTCTCAGGCGGGATGGAGAGTCAGCCCCCTGCAAAACTCTCAGGCCAGATGTAGAATCAGCCCCCCGCAGTATTCTCAGGCCAGATGTAGAGTCAGCCCCTCCCCCCGCAGTATTCTCAGGCCGGATGTAGAGTCAGCCCCCCCGCAGTAATCTCAGGCCGTATGTAGAGTCAGCCCCCCCCGCTGTATTCTCAGGCCGGATGTAGAGTCAGCCCCCCCCACAGTACTCTCAGGCTGGATGTAGAGTCAGCCCCCCCCCGCAGTATTCTTAGGTCGGATGTAGAGTCAGCCCCCCCACAGTACTCTCAGGCCGGATGTAGAGTCAGCCCCCCCCACAGTATTCTCAGGCCGGATGTAGAGTGAGCCCCCCCACAGTATTCTCAGGCCGGATGTAGAGTCACCCCCCCACAGTACTCTCAGGCCGGATGTAGAGTCAGCCCCCCCACAGTACTCTCAGGCCGGATGTAGAGTCAGCCCCCCCGCAGTACTCTCAGGCCGGATGTAGAGTCAGCCCCCCCGCAGTATTCTCAGGCCGGATGTAGAGTCAGCCCCCCCCGCAGTATTCTCAGGCCGGATGTAGAGTCAGCCCCCCCCCGCAGTATTCTCAGGCCAGATGTAGAGTCAGCCCCCGCAGTATTCTGAGGCCGGATGTAGAGTCAGCCCCCCCCGCAGTATTCTCAGACCGGATGGAGAGTCAGCCCCCTGCAAAACTCTCAGGCTGGATGTAGAGTCAGCCCCCCCTAGGTATTCTCAGGCCAGATGTAGAGTCAGCCCCTCCCACCGCAGTATTCCCATGCCAGATGTAGAGTCAGACCCTCCCCCCACAGTATTCTCAGGCCGGATGTAGAGTCAGCCCCCTCCCCGCAGTAATCTCAGGCCGGATGTAGAGTCAGCCCCCCCTGCAGTATTCTCAGGCCGGATGGAAGGTCAGCCCCCCCTGCAGTATTCTCAGGCCAGATGTAGAGTCAGCCCTCCCCCCTGCAGTATTCTCAGGCTGAATGTAGAGTCAGCCTCCCCACAGTATTCTCAGGCCGGATGGAAGGTCAGCCCCCCCCGCAGTATTCTCAGGCCGGCTGTAGAGTCAGACCCCCTGCAGTATTCTCAGGCCATATGTAGATTCAGCCTCCCTGCAATATTCTCAGGCCGACTGTAGAGTCAGCCCCCCCCGCAGTATTCTCAGGCCGGATGTAGAGTCAGCTCTCCCCGCAGTATTCTCAGGCCGGATGGAGAGTCAGCCCCCCCCCCCACAGTATTCTCAGGCCGAACGTAGAGTCAGACCCCCCCGCAGTATTCTCAGGCAGATGTAGAGTCAGCTCCCCCCGCAGTAGTTTCAGACGGATGTAGAGTCAGCCCCCCCCGCAGTATTCTCAGGCAGATGTAGAGTCAGCTCCATCCATAGTATTCTCAGGCCAGATGTAGAGTCAGCCCCCCAGCAGTATGCTCAGGCCGGTTGTAGAGTCGGCCCTCCCCGCAGTACTCTCAGGCTGGATGTAGAGTCAGCCCCCCCCGCAGTACTCTCAGGCTGGATGTAGAGTCAGCCCCCCCCCCCCGCAGTACTCTCAGGCTGGATGTAGAGTCAGCCCCCCTCCCCCCGCAGTACTCTCAGGCTGGATGTAGAGTCAGCCACCCCCCCGCAGTACTCTCAGGCTGGATGTAGAGTCAGCCCCCCTCCCCCCGCAGTACTCTCAGGCCGAATGTAGAGTCGGCCCTCCACGCAGTACTCTCAGGCCGAATGTAGAGTCAGCCCCCCCCCCGCAGTACTCTCAGGCCGAATGTAGAGTCAGATCCCCCTGCTGTACTTGCTATGCTGTGTCTAGCGGTCAGGATTATTGAGACAAGACAAATGGTCCCTGGAATGTTATCCTGAGCCCGTCATCCTGTTCTCTAACCATAGAGCACCAGAGTTCAAGGAATATGAGATCACCTGAGACTTGTGAAGGGTAAAACGACAGTCAGCTGTCAGATAAACCCAGAGTATGAGTGTTTTCATGACAGCCTGGGGAAATCCCCCTCCAGCCACAGGCCAGACCCCCAGGACTCAGCCTATGCCATTTGTTTTTCCATTTAAGTCTTGGCATCGGCTCACATAAAGCAGCGAGCTGCCACCTCTTGATACTCCTATGCAATTAGTCCCCAACGCTTACTGGAAGCTGCATAGCACAAACCTTAATGATTCCTGATTTCTCGATTCAGCTCTTTTCTTTCTGTCTCATTACTCGAGCTGTTTCATCATTTTTTTTTTCTCTTAAATAAAACTGGGCCATGTCTGATCTCCAACTTGAAGATTAATTCCTGCTCACTCTGCACCACTTCCTTCATTCTGTCTTTTACAATGACAAACATATTCCACCCCTCCCTATTCTCTGCAACGCACACTGTGTCCTTTCCTGGAAACTGATTTTCAGCTTAAAAAATACAATTTTGAAGAGCTCTGCAGTGTAAGGAACTCAGCGAGGAACGTCGAAAATCTCCACAGCCCCCAATTCCTTTCATCGCAGCAGGAGAGGGCTGAAGGTCCCTTAGAAAAGCCAATGGGCTGGAAATAGGAACAGTTTAGAAAGATGTCTTCTACAATGCACACCAGACATGGAGATCATTGGCATCCTCTGGATTAGAGGAGACGTCCCACCTAACATCACCTTTTCGGCATTTCCACTTAACTCCAGATTAAGCCTTCTTAGGCGATGCTGGGGCTCGTGCATCAAGCTGCCGCTCTGCAGTTCTCTGACTGTCTGAGCTAACTCTACTCTGCAGGCATTTTTTGTATTGAGCATTTTGTTGTTGTATTACCGGAAATCTTTTGTCTGCATATGACGATCAACAGCTGTTTTTATAGAGCAAAAACATATGGGTAGCCACAATGTTGCTTCTAGTTTTAGAAAAAGTTTGGAAGTTCTGTTCCCCCATCGAGTAGATTCAACTTCTCCATTTTTCCTGATGACTATTGTCAATGAGACAGAAAGTCATCCAAACTGTTACCATTTATGTTTGTGGTGCTCAAAACACCAAAAATGTACCAAAAAAAGGGACACAAGACTCCTGACTGTGGCAAGGCACATTAAGGTCTACCTAGTCAAAATGCAGGCAGGTGCAGCTCCCTAGTCTGCCACTAGGTGGCTCTGTTCCAGAATATTGTCTGATTACAGAAAAACGTGTCATTAGGTGCTAGGACCCTTTTAGTTAGAGCCCTCCTGTAGTGATGTCATGGGTAAGTTCAGGGCCCAGTTATAAGCTAGGTTGGGAGGAGCCCTGGTGCAGTTGGAGCCTCAGAACCAAACATCCCACATCTAGGAGGCTAAACCATTTTCTGTGTGTCTACTGGACACACAGAGCTGAGCTCACGAGAGAGCACGCATGGGTGCCACCATAGCAAGCAGCTTGCTACAGAGGCACTGGGCAAAGATGAGGAGGGTTTGGGCTTTTTTGAGCAAAACCATTACACGGAGCAGGTAAGTATGATATATTTGTTATTTTTTTTTGTTTAAATCTACCTTTAATCTACCTCTTCCCACCAGCCACACACATACAGTATCTCACAAAAGTGAGTACACCCCCCACATATTTATAATTATTTTCTTCTATCTTTTCATGTGACAACACTGAAGAAATGACACTTTGCTACAATGTAAAGTAGTGAGTGTACAGCTTGTATAACAGTGTAAATTTGCTGTCCCCCCAAAATAACTCAACACACAGCCATTAATGTCTAAACCGCTGGCAACAAAAGTCAGTACACCCCTAAGTGAAAATGTCCAAATTGGACCCAATTAGCCATTTTCCCTCCCCGGTGTCATGTGACTTGTTAGTGTTACAAGGTCTCAGGTGTGAATGGGGAGCAGGCGTGTTACATTTGGTGTTATCGCTCTCACTCTCTCATACTGGTCACTGGAAGTTCAACATGGCACCTCATGGCAAAGAACTCTCTGGGGATCTGAAAAATAGAATTGTTGCTCTACATCAGTGGTTCTCAACTCCAGTCCTCGGGACCCACCAACAGGCCAGATTTTAAGTATTACCTTGGGGAGTTGCAGACTAGAATACTGCAATCACTGAGCAGCAAGTGATATCACCTGTGATGTATTTCAGCTATCTTGCAAACCTGGCCTGTTGGTGGGTCCTGAGGACTGGAGTTGAGAACCACTGCTCTACATAAAGATGGCCTAGGCTATAAGAAGATTGCCAAGACCCTGAAACTGAGCTACAGTGCGGTGGCCAAGACCACACAGCGGTTTAACAGGACAGGTTCCACTCAGAACAGGCCTCGCCATGGTCCACCAAAGAAGTTGAGGTCACGTGTTCAGCGTCATATCCAGAGGTTGTCTTTGGAAAATAGACGTATGAGTGCTGCCAGCATTGTTGCAGAGGTTGTAGGGGTGGGGGATCAGCCTGTTAGTGCTCAGACCATACTGCGCACACTGCATCAACTTGGTCTGCATGGCTGTCGTCCCAGTAGGAAGCCTCTTCAAAAGATGATGTACAAGAAATCCCTCAAACAGTTTGCTGAAGACAAGCAGACTAAGGACATGGATTACTGGAACCATGTCCTGTGGTCTGATGAGACCAAGATAAACTTATTTAGTACAGATGGTGACAAGCGTGTGTTGCGGCAACCAGGTGAGGAGTACAAAGACAAGTGTGTCTTGTCTACATTCAAGCATGGTGGTGGGAGTGTCATGGTCTGGGGCTACATGACTGCTGCCAGCACTGGGGGGCTACAGATCATTGAGGGAACCATGAATGCCAACATGTACTGTGACATTCTGAAGCAGAGCATGATCCCCTCCCTACAGAGACTGGGCTGCAGGGCAGTATTCCAACAGGATAACAACCCCAAACATCTCCAAGATGACCACTGCCTTGCTAAAGAAGCTGAGGGTAAAGGTGATGGACTGGCCAAGCATGTCTCCAGACCTAAACCCTATTGAGCATCTGTGGGACATCCTCAAACGGAAGGTGGAGGAGCGCAAGGTCTCTAACATCCACCAGCTCCATGATGTCATCATGGAGGAGGGGAAGAGGACTCCAGTGACAACCTGTGAAGCTCTGGTGAACTCCATGCCCAAGTGGGTTAAGGCAGTGCTGGAAAATAATGGTGGCCACATAAAATATTGACACTTTGGGCCCAATTTGGACATTATCATCTAGGGGTGTACTGACTTTTTTTGCCAGCGGTTTAGACATTAATGGCTGTGTGTTGAGTTATTTTGAGGGGACAGCAAATTTACACTGTTATACAAGCTGTACACTCACTACTTTACATTGTAGAAAAGTGTCATTTCTTCAGTGTTGTCACATGAAAAGATAGAAGAAAATATTTACAAAAATGTGAGGGGTGTACTTACTTTTGTGAGATACTGTATGTTCGGCCTCTCAGCAGGTGGGCTTTAACACTGAGAGGCCACATATATTCAGCCCTATGTAAGCATGAAACTGTGCTGAGACTGCGCACCTTGCGCACTCCCAACACAGTCACCGGCGAGGACCAGAAAGCTCCAGATGCATACAGAAACTTTTCTGATCATGTGACCGCTGTGACAGCCAATCACAGCGGTCACATGACCCGAATGCCTGCTTCCGCCTCCCTCCATCTAGAAATTCTTAAAGGGCCGGGAGGCGGTGGTGGGAAGGGGTTATTATCACTTTAATGTCTAAACTCCTAAAATGTCAGATTTTTCCTAGTTAGTACCAGTACCTCCCAGTCTCTGCTTAGATGGACTGCAATATCATAATTTTTTTTTTTTTTTATCTTGAAACAAATTTGTAGACTTTTTTGGAGGTTAATAGAACAAAACTCTTTCAAATGAAGGTGGTATAGAGGAGAAGTAATTTTCCCATCACATAGACTTTCTCCCACAAACCCCAGAGAGTAGAACGAAGCTACTTGCTGACATTTGCTTTGTCTCATTCTGCCTACAATAGAAGGAAAGTTTGAAACAGGGGCTTCATGGTAAAGGCTAGGGATGAGCTGAACACCCCTCGGTTCAGGTTCGCATCAGAACAGGCAAAAAATTTGTGCGAACATGCAAACACTGATAAAGTCTATGGGACACGAATGTGAAAAATCAAAAGTGCTAATTTTAAAGGCTTATATGCAAGTTATTGCCATAAAAAGTACCACAACAAAATGAAATTTCTAAAGGAAAAAATGTCATTTAAAACTGCTCGTGGCTGTAATGTATTATCGGATCCCGGCAATATAGATAAAAATCATTGAAAAAATGCCCCCCCCAGTCCATTACCAGGGCCTTTTGGTCTGGTATGAATTTTAAGGGGAACTCTGTGCCAGAAATACAAAAAAAATGGCGTGGATGCCCCTCCCAAAATCCACACCAGGCCCTTCAGGTCTGGTATGGATATTAAGGGGAACTCCATACCAAAATGTAAAAAAAAAATGTTGTGGGGGTTCCCCAGGCACTATATACTCTGAACAGCATTATATATATTATACAGCCTGCCCTATATACTCTGCAGAAAAATTGGGCCTTAGGTGTTGGTGGTGCCAGAACACTGTAACCCCTCACAGTTGCTCTTGTTGGGCGCAGAAACTGGCCCTGCGTTAAAATATTATATCAAAAATTGTAATTACATGGCCCTGTTAAACAGGGGCAGAAAAATTGGGCCTTGGGTGGTGGTGGTGCCACAACACTGTAACCCCTCACAGATACTGTTGTCGGGCACAGGAATGTGCCCTGCTGTGAAATATTATATCAAAAATTGTAATCACATGTTAAACAGGGGCAGAAAAATTGGGTGGTGGTGGTGGGGCCCTAAACCAAAAATATTGTTGGAAGCTAGCATCATCAAGATTGAGGAGGAATAGGATAGTCAGCATAGGCAGTCTTCAAGGGATCCCAGATCCATAGCTAATTCAATCAGTTACATCAGCATCAGGTGCTTAATAGCTTCTGATCGAAGAGTGATTCATTTTTATGAATGTGAGCCTATCAACGGAGTCTGTGGACAGGCGCAATCTTTGATCCATTACAAACCCTCAAGCAGCACTGAATGTGCGTTCAGAAAGCACGCTGGATGCAGGACAGGCCAGTATCTCAATTGCATATTGAGCAAGTTCTGGCCAGTGGTCCATCCTCAAGACCCAGTAAGCCAGTGGATGCTCTGTTGGAAAGGTCTCCAAGTCTGCTTTTGCCTCTAGATATTCCTGCACCATATAATGCAGACACTGGTGATGCTTGCTTGAACTGATCAGACCTTGGCGCTGAGGACTGAAAAATTGTTTAAAGGCATCGGTCAGCCGGTCATCTTCTCCACCGCTCTTCCTCTGACTTAACGAAGCCTCAGCAACACGTTGTCCAGCACCAGGTCAGCACAAGAGTCTGGAAATGAATTACACAAACCTTTCTTCAAGGCCTCCTGAAGATGTTCCATCCTCTGCTCCCTCTGCGAAGGCAGGATGAGTTCTGCAACTTTGATCAAGTAGGGTTGCCAGCCAGTAATGATCCCTCTCTTTGGTACCACAAATCCTAGGGTCCTTTTGCAGGCTTTGCAGAATCAGGGAGGCCATGCAGTGTAAGTTTGCAGAGGCATTCGATTCTGAGTCCTCTGGGTCACAAAGGATCACATTATCCATAACTACCTCCTCCCAGCCACGTACAACTCCTTGGATTTCTGTGGACTGAAAACCATCCCTTGAAGACTGCTGCTGAGTGTTATCCTCTACATCCATGCTGACACAATCCTCCTCCTTCTCCTCTTCCTGTGTGCTTGGCGGGCCCTCAGGAATCCTATCTGGATAAAGGGGGCCTTGAGAGGAAAGGAAATCCTCCTCTTCTTCCCGCTGTTCTGCCTCAAGTGCCCTTTCCATGATTCCATGAAGTGTATGCTCCAGCAGGAAGACTAGAGGGACAGTGTCACTGATGCATGCATTGTCGCTGCTCACCATCCTTGTGGCCTCCTCAAATGATCCTGTAAGCCTGGGTACATGGTCAAGAACTGCTGCACAACCAAATTCAGGATGTGTGCCAAACATGGAACATGGCTCAAGTGTCCCTGTCGGAGGGTGGAGAGAAGGTTGGTGCCATTGTCACATACAACCATTCCTGGATGAAGCTGGAATGACATCAACCACCTCTGAGCCTGCCCCTGCAGAGGAGACAGAATCTCTTCCCCAGTGTGGCTCCTGTCCCCTAGGCAAACCACCGCATGACATCTTTTAGCCTGACTGCTTGCGTAGCCCCTTGAACTCTTACGACGCACTGCTGGTTCAGAGGATAAATCTGCAGAAGAGGCCATAGAGGAAGAAGAAGAGCAGGGGTGGAGGAGAGAGCTGAATTTTTGAGGCATGGTGGCGGAACAAGCTCCAACAACATTGAACCCTGTCCTGCATCCTTCCCAGCTGCCAGCAGAGTTACCCAGTGCGCCATGAAGGAAAGGTAACATCCCTGCCCATGCCTGCTGGACCATGAGTCAGCGGTAATATGAACCTTACTGCTGACCGCCCTGTCCAACGAGGCCAAAACATTGCCTTCCACATGCCTTCTGTGAAAAGAAATGGTGTTTTGGAACCTGCCACTGAGGTACAGCACATTCCACAAATTCACAAAATGGGGCAGAGTCTACCAGCTGAAAAGGCAGCAGTTGCACTGCTAGCAATTTGGCCAAGCTAGCATTTAGATGCTGAGCATGTGGATGGTTGGGACCGAATTTATTTTTACGGCTCAGCAACTGGGGTAGGGAAATTTGCCTGCTAAAATCAGATGGTGGTGTATTGCTAGCTGATTGGCTGCAAGTACTTGTGGCACCTATTGTTTGACCTTCATTCCTCTCAGTGCAGGTTTTTGAGAGGACTGGAGGTATAGTAGGGTTATTGATCCCAGATGAAGAGCAAGGATAAGTCTGCCTTTTTCTATGATGTGGGTCTTTCAAGTGCTGTTGCCAATGGACTGCATGGCAGGTCGTCATATGTCTGGTCAATCATGTGGTGCCCAAGCGGCTGCTGTTCTGGCCACGCTTGATCCTTTTCAGACATAGGTTGCAAACAGCAATGGGGCGATCTGCTGCACACGTGTTGAAAAAGGCCCACACCAAGGAACTTCTAGAAGTCAGCAGAGAGTCAGCAGCACCCTGCACCTGTGGTGTGATGCAATAGGGTGGCTGCCCTTAAGCTGCCCCCTAGAGGACATCCTGCCTCCTTGGAGTTGTGCCGCCTCCTCCTCCTCTCCTCTATCAGGCACCCAAGTACAGTCAGTGAGCTCATCATCCCCTCCCTCCTCGTCACTGGAGCAAACTTGGCAGTATGCTGCAGCTGGGGGAACATGACTGCCAATTTCTTGTCCTTCTGTGGCACCCCCTCTCTCTAGGCTCACGTTACTCCCTTCCTCAACCTGTGAACCAACATCAGAGTCTTCAAATCACTGCGCATCCTCCAGCAGCATATAACCGACACTGTGGTCGAATAATTCTGGGGACTCCTCCGTGCATGATGGTGGGGCTACGGAAGGAGTGACTGTGGACAAGGAGCTGGTGGAATAGGCCGCTTTGGCAGCTGCATAGGAAGGCAAACTACTCTGAGCCTGGGTGACAGAGGATGAGGAGGATGAGGATGGCTTCACCGGTGCCCATCAATGCAGCCTCACTAGTGCCCATCAATGCAGCCTCACCAGTGCCCATCAATGCAGCCTCATCAGTGCCCATCAGTGAAGCCTTACCTGTGCCCATCAATGCAGCCTCATCAGTGCCCATCAGCTCAGCCTCACCAGTGCCCATCAATGCAGCCTCATCAGTGCCGATCAGCTCAGCCCCGCCAATGCCCATCAATGCAGCCTTACCTGTGTGCCCATCAATGCAGCCTCATCAGTGCCCATCAGCTCTGCCTCACCAGTGGGGGGGGGGGGGGGGTAGGCTAACTTGCTTGTTGCTGCCCGGTTTACCAGTGCCCATCAATGCAGCCTTAACAGTGCCCATCAATGGAGCCTGATCAGTGCCCATCAGCTCAGTCTCACCAGTGCCCATCAACTCAGCCTCACCAGTGCCCACCAATGCAGCCTCACCAGTGCCCATCAATGCAGCCTCATCAATGCCCTTCAATGCAGCCTGATCAGTGCCCATCAATGTAGCCTCACCAGTGCCCATCAATGCTGCCTGATCAGTGTCCATTAATGCAGCCTGATCAATGCCCATCAATGCAGCCTCACCAGTGCCCATCAATGCAGCCTGATCAGTGCCCATCAATGCAGCCTGATCAATGCACATCAATGCAGCCTGACCAGTGCCAATCAGCTTAGCCTTACCTGTGCCCATCAGGGCAGCCTTGCCAGTGCATGGGGAGAGGAGAGCCGCTGGTTTACACAGAGGAGAGAACTCCCACATACCCAGTGCTCGCAGTCACACAATGTTCTGCCTTCTGGATTGGCTCCTATGATGGACGTCCCGGCATTGGACCAGTGTGACATCCATCATAGGAGCTAGTCCAGGAGGCGGGACTTTGTGGCACTTGATAAGCGGGAGATCCCCGCTCTGTGTAATCCTGCTGCTCTCATCCCCCACCTTCCCTTTAGAGGCAGCCTGTAAACCTCCACGATTGGCCCTGCATAGTGGTCCCGGGCAGTCCAGCCCTATATGACCCCGAGTTTCCAGCCAACCCCAGGCCTTGGGACTCTGGGCTAATAATTCCAAACGAGCAATATGAGACCTGGGGCTTTTTGGGGGCCCACTTGGGGCTATAGCCCCGGTCAGCCCCCCCCCCCCCCTTCCGACACCACTGACCTGTGGCCATGGAGGTGATTGGAACACATGAACCCAATAATTTAGAGGGGTGTCCCAATACTTTAGCCAATATAGTGTATTCTGTAACCTGCATTCACATTCTAGCTCTTCATTCTACATACAATACATCACACCGGCAAAACAATCTTTGGCCTTTCACCACCAAGCAGCAAAAACCAAGAGGCCAAGCCGTCCCCCATTGTACGGTGCATCCCAATCTATTTATCTTCTAGAGGGACTGGTTGGCTACTCTATAATACATTTATTGGTTTCACATTCTAGATGAACAGAAGCTGATAAAGTAGGCTTCATGATGGATGAACAGCAGGAAGCCCTCACTACTTTCACCAGAACAATGGTATTCTTTGTAGATAAAGCTGACAAATCACAGCGGAGAGTTAAAAAAAAAACCACACAAATGGCGTGTTGCAGCACGATCTGTGATTGTGTTTTACTTGTTTCACAATGGCCTATACCGTATGAAGTGTTACCTCCGGAGAGTGGGGAGGAACATGCAAGATGAAGGCTTAGTAAACTCTCAGTATGTAATGTGCATGTTGAATACGACATAGTCTCCCGTAATTCATTATTATTGTACAGAACTACACATTATTAGACTATATTATTGTATTTCTTAGTAGTAATTATTACTGATTATTATATACACTCACCGGCCACTTTATTAGGTACACCTGTTCGATTGCTTGGTAACACAAATTGCTAATCAGCCAATCACACGGCAGCAACTCAATGCATTTAGACATCTAGACGTGGTGAGGACAACTTGCTGAAGTTCAAACCGAGCATCAGAACGGGGAAGAAAGGGGATCTCGGTGACTTTGAACGTGGCATGGTTGTTGGTGGCAGACGGGCCGGTCTGAGTATTTCTGGGATTTTCACACACAACCATCTCTCGGGTTTACAGAGAATGGTGGGAAAAAGAGAAAATATCCAAAACTCAAATAACCTCTTGTTACATCCAAGGTATGCAGAATACCATCTCTGAACGCACAACACATCCAACCTTATAGGAGATGGGCTACAGCAGCAGAAGACCACACCGGGTCCCACTCCTGTCAGCTAAGAACAGGAAACTGAGGCTACAATTGGCACAGGATCACCAAAATTGGACAATAGAAGAAAAACGTTGCCCGGTCTGATGAGTCTGGATTTCAGCTCCGACATTCAGACGGTGGGGTCAGAATTTGGCGCATGGATCCATCCTGCCTTGTATGACCGGTTCAGGCTGGTGGTGGGGGTGTAATGGTGTGGGGGATGGGATATCACCGGTTCAGGCTGGTGGTGGGGGTGTAATGGTGTGGGGGATGGGGTATCACCAGTTCAGGCTGGTGGTGGGGGTGTAATGGTGTGGGGGATGGGATATCACCGGTTCAGGCTGGTGGTGGGGGTGTAATGGTGTGGGGGATGGGGTATCACCAGTTCAGGCTGGTGGTGGGGGTGTAATGGTGTGGGGGATGGGATATCACCGGTTCAGGCTGGTGGTGGGGGTGTAATGGTGTGGGGGATGGGGTATCACCAGTTCAGGCTGGTGGTGGGGGTGTAATGGTGTGGGGGATGGGATATCACCGGTTCAGGCTGGTGGTGGGGGTGTAATGGTGTGGGGGATGGGGTATCACCAGTTCAGGCTGGTGGTGGGGGTGTAATGGTGTGGGGGATGGGATATCACCGGTTCAGGCTGGTGGTGGGGGTGTAATGGTGTGGGGGATGGGGTATCACCGGTTCAGGCTGGTGGTGGGGGTGTAATGGTGTGGGGGATGGGATATCACCGGTTCAGGCTGGTGGTGGGGGTGTAATGGTGTGGGGGATGGGATATCACCGGTTCAGGCTGGTGGTGGGGGTGTAATGGTGTGGGGGATGGGGTATCACCAGTTCAGGCTGGTGGTGGGGGTGTAATGGTGTGGGGGATGGGATATCACCGGTTCAGGCTGGTGGTGGGGGTGTAATGGTGTGGGGGATGGGGTATCACCGGTTCAGGCTGGTGGTGGGGGTGTAATGGTGTGGGGGATGGGATATCACCGGTTCAGGCTGGTGGTGGTGGTGTAATGGTGTGGGGGATGGGATATCACCGGTTCAGGCTGGTGGTGGGGGGATGTAATGGTGTGGGGAATGGGATATCACCGGTTCAGGCTGGTGGTGGGGGGTGTAATGGTGAGGGGGATGGGATATCACCGGTTCAGGCTGGTGGTGGGGGGTGTAATGGTGTGGGGGATGGGATATCACCGGTTCAGGCTGGTGGTGGGGGTGTAATGGGGTGGGGGATGGGATATCACCGGTTCAGGCTGGTGGTGGGGGGTGTAATGGTGTGGGGGATGGGATATCACCGGTTCAGGCTGGTGGTGGGGGTGTAATGGTGTGGGGGATGGGGTATCACCGGTTCAGGCTGGTGGTGGGGGTGTAATGGTGTGGGGGATGGGATATCACTGGTTCAGGCTGGTGGTGGGGGTGTAATGGTGTGGGGGATGGGATATTACCGGTTCAGGCTGGTGGTGGGGGTGTAATGGTGTGGGGGATGGGGTATCACTGGTTGAGACTGGTGGTGGGGGTGTAATGGTGTGGGGGATGGGATATAACCGGTCCAGGCTGGTGGTGGGGGTGTACTGGTGTGGGGGATGGGATATAACCGGTTCAGGCTGGTGGTGGGGGTGTAATGGTGTGGGGGATGGGGTATCACCGGTTCAGGCTGGTGGTGGGGGTGTAATGGTGTGGGGGATGGGATATCACCGGTTCAGGCTGGTGGTGGGGGTGTAATGGTGTGGGGGATGGGATATCACCAGTTCAGGCTGGTGGTGGGGGTGTAATGGTGTGGGGGATGGGATATCACCGGTTCAGGCTGGTGGTGGGGGTGTAATGGTGTGGGGGATGGGGTATCACCGGTTCAGGCTGGTGGTGGGGGTGTACTGGTGTGGGGGGATATTTTCTTGGCACACTTTGGGCCCTTTAGTAATGGACCTTCAGGGTCCCGGAACTTTTCCTCCAACCCTGTGAGCACCTCCAGCGGCCCTGATTTGCTACCATCGGTGCACCGAGACTCCTATGTAGATTATTTTTCATGTAGCCAGATATGTAATGTGAGTTCTAACATTTTTTTAAACTGCCCACTAGATGGCGCTTTTATCCCTTTCTATACACACACAGGAGCAGTGGGGGAGATTGCATGCCATTCTTTTGCTGTGCAATTTGCGCCAAATCCTAATTGGGGTTCCAGGCGTATGGACTTGCGTTACAGACAAAGGACTAAAAGGACTTTTACGTGTAGCAATTACCCCCGAAGGAGCTGCTGAGTTAAATCGGGCTGTTACCGTCACCTTTTTACCTTTAGTTTCACCAATACCAGAACTTGGAGTCCATGTTGTGCTTTGTCTCTGACAATGTAGGCACCAGTCACTTTAGTACTTTTTCAATGTTTTAATAAGAAGTAACTTGAAGAAGTAGCAGGAAAGAGGTAGAAGAAGAGTTTCAGGGAAGTTTAAATACCTTTTTCTTTATATCACTGAGGACTTTAAATCTTGGGATGAATATACCTTCAGTCCAAGATTAAATCTTTGCCCGCCCGGATAGATCTCTCTCACTGAACAAGCAGCCGGAACGTAGCATGCGCAAAAGAAAAGTCTCTGTCACAGACTTGAGAAGAACAATGTAACTGTAAAGTCCTCTGCCACAGGACGTAGTAGTTTTAGATGAACAGCAACACAGTACCAGAACCTTTAAGCCGACCCGGCAGTACTTGTGTGGTAGGTTAGATCTCTTGAGACACCAGCATTCTATCATCTCCAAAGACGGGTCCTCCCCTGGGTCTTCTCAATCGTCCAACTTCTTCCTGCAGGACAGACAGCACAGGACCATCTCCGTAGTAGTAGGCCCCAGACAGGCTTCTGGGCCCACTTGCACGGCTGCAGCAACGCAACCCTCCGGCCTGGAGGGCCACGAGATAGAACTCCCAGTCACATACCTTTAGGCCAGGAGGGCCAGCAGGTGAAAGAGAAAGAAAAATGGCATCTGCCCCTTAAGTACCTTCTCCCAGAATTCACAGCAGAGGACCACCTCTGCCGAGTTGCCTCCGAGAAAGAAGAGCACTCAATATACTTCAGCTTGTTGTTTTCCAACACTGACCTATGGTGACAACGACACCTACAGGCAACAGTGTGGAACTGCATGCAACATAGCCAATGCTGGAACAGAGGCTAATTTAGCCATAGATTAAATTTGAACTGTGTACAGCACAGATGACCCACTAAATTTAGATTAGAAATCTACCTCAATTAGAAATGACTACCTCAAGGGGCAGAAAGTGGCATCTGGAGAATAAATAAGCGGCACTTAGAGTATTGGGTATGGGAATGTGTACTGAAGACATCTTTGTTGAGCTGTTCATGTGTTATCTTTAAGGAATGTTTATTGTTATTCAACTTGACCTGTTCTGAAGTTACTTGAGGACAATCCTAAAAGGGTTGCAATACATGTAAGGCGTATCACAAGAACAAGGCTTATCAAGGGGACAAGGCGAGTTAGAGAAGATGCAGTACAAATGTCTACTGAGCAGTGAAGCTATTCAGAGGAGACTATATTGTCTTTGCTAATAACTACAATACTATTGTTGGGTACATAAGCAGCCAGCCAGTCGGGAAGTGGTGTGCCTTGGCATAGGTGATGGAAGGCCTTGGTAGTGAAGGAGCTTGTGTGCTTAAGTTATTTCCCTAGCGATTGGAACCCCGATACTGGCTCCAATTAGCGGCACAAGGCATCCTAGGGACCTGGTCTGTATGTCAAGGAAGATGGAGTGAGGCCTCAGGACATAATAAGCAGGGGTGTTGTACAAGAGTCAAGCTTCCTAGTATCCAAATGTAATATATCAATGTCACTGGGAGTGAGGTGACGGGTTACTGGGCTGGTGGCGTCCACTACAGAGTCAGCGTTACCGGCTTAGAAAACTTGCACAATCAAAGTGAGAGAAGAATTATGAAGTGTAACGAGGAACTGATGTCCATTGTGAGCCATGTAAAGTTTTACAGAAGTTGGAACACAGTTTACAAATTTCTTTTGGAGGCTTGTAAGTTGAAGTGCTGCCTTAATGCCAACTTTGCATTATATGGCCGCATCAACCCGCCTCTGGGGTACTATGAGTGCTCTCTCCGGGGTCCCCACTTGCCCCACCCACAAGTTGGGGTCTTTCAGAGAGAAAATGGGCCCTGATGCTCAACAAAGCTTGTAGTACAAATAATCCAAAAGACAAAGCGGCACCCATATGTCTGGAAAGGTGAACACACAGTGAAGTGTTGGTTCTACATTTCGACTAAGTACAAGCTCATTTTCCTCAGGACAATAGTAAAGTGAAGGAACACAACATATACACCCTAAAACCCCTCCCATCATTACTACCCACGAGTGATGACATCATCGATTGCAAATGTCAAAGTTCCATAAAATGGCGGGAAAATGTCCAAATGTACTGTAACCAATTCCCATCTGCGCTATAGCCAAAAGATGGCTACAGCAAGGGCTTACTTTGAAGAGAGGGTGTACATGGACGTCCTCCTGTAATCATGCTGCCTGCATGCCCTTTGGACTTGGCTGATCACAGATCGGGGTGAAAGGCCAATCACAGCGCCCCTTCACCACATGATCAGCTGTCAGCCAATGACAGCTGAACCTAGGATGTAAACAGAAGCCAGTTATCGGCTTTTCTTTCCTCGTGAGGAGGGGAGAAGAGAGCCGATTACCTGGCTCCTGTTAAAGGGACATCGGTCCCAACAGTGCCCACCAGTGCTGCCAATCAGTGCCCACCAGTGCCACCTATCAGTGCCGCCAATCAGTGCCCATCACTGCTGCCAATCAGTGTCTATTAGTGCCGCCTATCAGTACCCATCAGTGCAGCTTGTCCGTGCCCATTAGTGCCGCCTATCAGTGCCCATCAGTGCCGCCTATCCGTGCCCATTAGTGCTGCCTATCAGTACTGCCTATCAGTGCCACCTATCAGTACCCATCAGTGCCTCTTCATCAGTGCCACCTATCAGTGCCCATAAGTGCCGCCTATCAGTACTGCCTATCAGTGCCTTCTCTTAAAGCCCATTAGTGCCACCTATCAGTACCCATCAGTGCCTCTTCATCAGTGCCGCCAATCAGTGCCCATCACTGCTGCCAATCAGTGCCTCATCATCAGTGTCACCTATCAGTGCTGTCTACCAGTGCCTATCAGTGCCCATCAGTGCCTCCTATCCGTGCCCATTAGTGCCGCCTATCAGTACCCATCACTGCCACCTACCAGTGCCCATTAGTGCCACCTATCAGTGCCCATCAGTGCCGCCTATCAGTGTCCATTGGTGCCGCCTATCAGTACCAATCAGTGCCTCTTCATCAGTGCCCATCAGTGCCGCCAATCAGTGCCCATCACTGCTGCCAATCAGTGCCTCATCATCAGTGTCACCTATCAGTGCTGTCTACCAGTGCCTATCAGTGCCCATAAGTGCCGCCTATCCGTGCCCATCAAGGCTGCCTCATTAGTGCAGCCTATCAGTGCCCATCAGTGAAGGAGAAAAATTACCTGTTTGCAAAATTTTATGATAAACTATGAGAAAGTTTTTTTCCTTTTCAAGAAAGCTCTATTTGTGTGAAAAAAATGATAAAAATATCATATGTGTACAGTGTTACATGACTGCGTAATTGTCATTCAAAGTGTGACAGTGCTAAAAGCTGAAAATTGGCCTGGGCAGGATAGGGGTGGGGGGGGGGGTTTAAGTGCCCGGTAGGGTCAGGGTCTAGAACTACCAATTTTGCCCAATTTCAGCCAGAAGAACAACGACGAATGTCAATGCATGGATATCTGTATGTTCTGACGCCAGAATTTCTGGAAACACGCCTATTTTCTTCAATAGATATAACTTCCAGGCCTTGTACACACAGATCCTGGTTACTGAAGTGCATCCAACTCTGTGGGGGAGGGGAGAATGGAGTTGCACGCCAATAAAAGCAAATTAAAAAGAACCAGACTGCAGAGTCTGTTGTTGCGAGATTTTGCAGGCCAATTTTTTAGTAATTTGGCTGTAGCTAATGAGGAATCTCCTACCTTGGCAATGTTATTACAGTCTGGCCGATTAGACAAGCCGGACATCAGTGGGACCAGCTGGCACACCTGCTTATCATCAAAGATAATTACAAGAAAATGGCGCCCATCACCGCCTTAGATCTCATGCAGCTGCATGTGGAGAGGACAACGGGGCCTTGCTGGGAGATATTATGCATTCATTTGAAGAGATAAGAGGAGACCACCCCTAAAAAAAATATTCTCATGTTTAATCGTAATCACATAAATAAAAAGTAAACCGATCAGCCATAACATCCTGGCCACTGACAGTTAAAGGGAATACCATTGATTATCTTATAACAATGACACCTGAAAGTGGGTGGGATACATTTGGCAGCAAGTGAACATGTTGTCCCTGACGTTGATGAATTAAAAGCAGAAAAAATGGACAAGTGTAAGGATTGGAGGGACTGAGACAAGGAACAAATTGTAATGTCTAGACGACTAAACTGGGTCAGAGCGATTCCAAAACTTCAGCTCTTGTGGGATGTTCCCGGTTTGCAGTGGTCAGGACCGACCAAAAGTGGTCCAAAGAAGGGAAACCAGCCAACCGCTGACAGGGTTATGGGTGTCCAAGGTTTGTTGATGAAGATGGGGAGGGAAGGCTCATTGATGGAGGTGGGGGTGGAAGGCTCATTGATGGAGGTGGGAGGGAAGGCTCATTAATGGAAGTGGGGAGGGAAGGCTCATTGATGCAGGTGGGGAGGGAAGGCTCATTGATGGAGGTGGGGAGAGGGACGACCCATTGATGGAGGTGAGGAGGGAAGGCTCATTGATGGAGGTGGGGAGGGAAGGCTCATTGATGGAGGTGGGGAGGGAAGGCTCATTGATGGAGGTAGGGAGGGAAGGCCCATTGATGGGGGTAGGGGAAGGCTCATTGATGGAGGTGGGGGTAAAGCTCATTGATGGAGGGGGGAGGGAAGGCTCATTAATGGAGGTGGGGAGGGAAGGCTCATTGATGGAGGTGGGGAGGGAAGGATCATTGATGGAGTTGGGGAGGGAAGGCTCAATGATGGAGATGGGGAGGGAAGGCTCATTGATGGAGGTGGAGGGTGAAGGCACATTGATGGAGGTGGAGGGTGAAGGCACATTGATGGAGGTGGGAGGGAAGGCTCATTGATGGAGTTGGGGAAGGGAAGGCTCATTGATGGAGGTGGAGGAGGGCAGACTCATTAATGGAGGTGGGGAGGCAAGGCTCAATGATGGAGGTGGGGAGGGAAGGTTTATTGATGGAGGTGGGAGGAAAGGCTCATTGATGAAGGTGGGGGAGGGAAGGCTCATTGATGGAGATGGGAGGAAAGGCTCATTGAAGTAGGTGGGGAGGGAAGGCTCATTGATGGAGGTGCGGGTGGAAGGCTCATTGATGGAGGTGGGGAGGGAAGGCTCATTGATGCAGGTAAGGAGGGAAGGCTCATTGATGGAGGTGGGGAGAGGGACGACCCATTGATGGAGGTGAGGAGGGAAGGCTCATTGATGGAGGTGGGGAGGGAAGGCTCATTGATGGAGGTTGGGGAGGGAGGGCTCATTGATGGAGGGGGGAGGGAAGGCTCATTCATGGAGGGGGGAGGGAAGGCTCATTGATGGAGGGGGAAGAGAAGGCTTATTGATGGAGGTGGGGAGGAAAAGCTCATTGATGGAGGTGGGGGAGGGAGGGCTCATTGATGGAGGTGGGGGTAAGGCTCATTGATGGAGGGGGGAGGCTCATTGATGGAGGGAGGAGAGAAGGCTCATTGATGGATGGGGAAGGGAAGGCTCATTGATGGAAGTGGGAAAGGGAAGGCTCATTGAAGGAGGTGGGGAGGGAAGGCTCATTGATGGAGGTGGGGGTGGAAGGCTCATTGATGAAGGTGGGAGGGAAGGCTCATTGATAGAGGTGGGGAGGGAAGGCTCATTGGTGCAGGTGGGGAGGGAAGGCTCATTGATGGAGGTGGGGAGAGGGACGACCCATTGATGGAGGTAAGGAGGGAAGACCCATTGATGGAGGTGGGGAGGGAAGGCTCATTGATGGAGGTGGGGAGGGAGGGCTCATTGATGGAGGTGGGGAGGGAAGGATCATTGATGGAGGGTGAAGGGAAGGCTCATTGATGGAGGTGGGGAGGTCAGGCTCATTGATGGAGGTGGGGAGGAAAGGCTCATTGATGGAGGTGGGGAGGGAAGGCTCATTGATGGAGTTGGGGAGGGAAGGGTTATGATGGAGATGGGGAGGGAAGGCTCATTGATGGAGGTGGAAGGTGAAGGCTCATTGATGGAGGTGGGAGGGAAGGCTCATTGATGGAGTTGGGGAAGGGAAGGCTCATTGATGGAGGTGGGGAGGGAAGACTCATTGAAGGAGGTGGGGAGGGAAGGCTCATTGAAGGAGGTGGGGAGGGAAGGCTCATTGATGGAGGTGAGGGGGAAGGCTCATTGATGGAGGTGGGTGGAGGGCTCATTGATGGAGGTGGGGGTAAGGCTCATTGATGGAGGTGGGGGTAAGGCTCATTGATGGAGGGGGAGGGAAGGCTCACTGATGGAGGGGGAGGGAAGGCTCACTAATGGAGATGGGGAGGGAAGGCTCGTTGATGGAGGTAGAGAGGGAAGGCTCATTGATGGAAGTGGGGAGGGAAGGCTCATTGATGGAGGTGGGGAGGGAAGGCTCATTGATGTTGGTGGGGGGGAGGCTCATTGATAGAGATGTGGAGGGAAGTCTTGTTAAAAGAGGTGGGGGGGCATATTGATGGAGGTGGGGAGGGAAGGCTCATTGATGGAGGTGGGAAGGGAAGGCTCATTTATGGGGGGGGGCTCATTGATGAAGGTGGCGAGGGAAGGCTCATTGATAGAGGTGAGGAGGGAAGGCTCATTGATGGACGTGGGGAGGGAAGGCTCATTGATGGAGGTGGGGAGGGAAGGCTCATTGATGGAGGTGGAGAGGGAAGGCTCATTCATGGAGGTGGAGAGGGAAGGCTGGCTTGTGTGGTCCGATCCAATAAAAGAGCTACTGGAGTTCAAACCGCTGAAAAAGGTAATGCAACTAATAGAAAGGTGTCAGAACACAGAGAGCATCACAGTTTGTCGTGTATGGGGCTGCGTAGCCACAGATCAGTCAGGGTGCCCATGCTGACCCGTGTCCAAAGTCTAAAGCACCTACAATCAGCACGTGAGCATCAGAACTGGACCACAGAGCAATGGAAGAAGGAGGCCTGGTCTCATGAATTTAAAAAAGGTTTGAGGAACACAACATACCTAAACATTGTTGGTGACCAGTACACCCCTTCATGGAAAAGGAATTCCCTGATGGCAGTGGCCTCTTTCAGCAAGAGAATGCACCCTGCCACACTCCAAAAATGGTTTAAAAATGGTTTGAGGAACACAACAGAGAGTTTGAAGTGTTGACTTATCCTCCAAATTTTCCAGATCTCAATCCGATCAAGCATTTGTGGGATGTGCTGGAAAAACAACTGTGATCCATGGAGGCCCCAACACTCAAAGCTTAAAGGACTTAAAGGATCTGCTACCGATTGGTGCAAGATAGCACATCATACCTTCAGAGGTCTAGTGGAGTCCAGGTCTCGATGAGTCAGGGCTGTTTCAACAACAAAGGGGGACCTACTCAATATTAGGTTGGTGCTCATAATGTTATGGTAGGTCAGTGTACAGTATACTATATTGCTTTAAAGTACCCAACAGGGAAATAGAAATGCAACAATTATGGAGACCCTCTTGTAACAGTTGATTCTTTGATTTGGGGTTCCCAGTATACAAGATTTATGCCACATTATGATGAAATAAAATTTTAACGACACCTTATTTTCGGCAATATAATCAAATTGCACCGACTGATTAAACGGAAGCCAACAGAAGGAAAGTTAAAAACAAAACATTGTTACTGACACATCCATGCTGGACTTGTAAAATAAAATGTTCTATTAATTAGCTTTGGAAGTGTGTGTTTTAATTATGGTAATTAATTACTTCACATAATTAGCAACACAAAAAAACTGTTGAAATTTTGTGCTTTTTGGATTTGTAATTAACATTTAAGATCAGATTTCTGGATTGACGTTTCCCCACTTAATACTGATATTAATAACTGGCGGCCTGCAGGTCATAATTTTAAATTATGAGCAACTGGGGGAAAATAATAAAAACATAATAAATGTGGCTGAAATAAAAAGAAAGCAAAGTTAAATCATTTCAATTAATAATTTAGCAAAACGGAGGATCCAGAATAAAATACAAGAAACAAGCCTACAAAAAGAAATCAAATATAGCCGCCACATCTAAGGATGGCAATATATTAAACTCTTGTTCTTGGGTTTTAATACCATTTAAAGAATCGTTTTATCTTTTTTGTTTTTTCTAAATACCTGCTCCCCTATGTACCAATATACCATTAATATACTTATGCAAAAATTAAAAAAAACTTTCTATTTGACTAACACACCCCTTAACTCAGTGTCCAGCTGGCTGTATAAAAAAAAACAAAAACAAAACTTCTCCATTACTTCCTGGACAAACCTTGAGATATGACACAAGAAGGAGTTCACCAGTTGGCCTCATTAGCACACACCCTGTATCTGCCACCCCCTTTTCAGCAGTTTACTGCCACCCACTGCATCAGGTGCACATTTTGCCAATGAAATTAGTGAACACCGTCCTCACAAAACACACAGCCATAGATTGTTCATTTGGCAGAGTGTGCAGGAGCTGAGCAATCAGATAAAATCCATGTGGATAGAGCTGTAGTATTGAAAACAGGAGAAGTGGTCCTGGGACACGGGGTAGTATCTCAGAGTTATATCTTCTGTTAACGGATCAGGGCTCTAAACTCCCCTATCAATTAGCCTGGGAAGCAGACCTTGGGGGGACTAATAATGAGGACGTTTGGTCCAAATGGTCGACCGAGGTGCACAAGGGAATTTTGAACACTTCTCTGGGGGGGGGGGGGTGAACTACAAAGTATTGTCATGATGGTACCCCATTCCGACGAGGCTAACTAAAATCTACCCAGACGCAATGCCTCCCTTTTTCAGGGGGTAGTGGACAGGAGGGCACAGGGCTCCATATCTGGTAGACATGCCCGAAAGTCAAAAGGTTTTGGAAAAGAATTTTTAACTTGGTTTATTCGGTGACTGGAGTGAATATACCTAAAAATGTTAAGACAGCCTTATTTTCTGATCTTTCGGGTGAACTGCCCAGACATTTTAGAGCCCTCATCTTTTTTTTATCTTTTTGGCAGTTAAGACCACCATAGCACGAGCATGGAAAACCCCTCTGATAAATGTAATATTAGTGAATCATGATAAATGAAAAATTGACTTGTATCCTTCGTGATCTACAAAATTGGTTTGAAAGAGTTCGGAACCCCTGGATTAGATATCTCCAGTCACCGCAAGGGGTGGGGTGGGGGGGGAGGGTCAGTAGTCTGGAGCGTGGTGATCGACCGCAAACCTCTTCTTTCTCTCTTTTCTTTTTTCTTCTGCTTACCTCTTGCCTCTTTTTTCTTCTTTTATTCCTTCATACAAACTCTCACTTTGCCCTATTTTGGGTTCCCACACGTTAGACCAGGCTTTCTCAACCTTTTAACCCTAGAGGATCCCCAAAAATAATTTTCAGGTCTCAAGGAACCCTTACTAAAACCAATTCATCAGGGGTCAATAGAACAATGCCCCTCAAACTGGTTGTCAAAAGGAAGAATGTTTCCCCTAAAATGGTGCTCTGAATGCCACCCTCAAAGACAGCTAAAGATATATTTTGTGTCATGCTGCTGGCTTTGCTAAGTGATGCTGAACCTTGAACTCTGTAGGCACCATCAAAAAGGTGGTTTATTAGCCACAGCTCAAGGAACCCCTAGCAAACCTCTGGAGGAACCCCCACGGAACCCGGGTTGAGAATGGCAGGGGGCATGGCAGGTCTGTGTCCACTCTGCATATGTAGAGCAGACACGGACTCAACCCGCTCTACCCTAAGGGGGGGATGAGAGACAGAAGGGGACCAGCGGTTGGGCACCTCTGATCTAAAGGAAACATATTCTTTACCTGCAGGCAGAAGGCGGTATATGTAAGAACAATAACCTATGGAGGGGATTTACTAAAACTGGAGCAATCAGAATCTGGTGCATCTGTGCATGGCAGCCAATCAGCTTCCGGCTGGGTTCACACTTGTGTGATCACAGACATCGCATGCGACCCGCACCGCATTGCTGCGCAGATCACATGCAAGGTCTGTGAGATGCGAATTCAGCCCTACAAACGGCTGAAATAGCATCACATTTGCGCCAAAATGGTGCAGGAACCTTTTTTCTTTTGGTCCGCACTAGAAACAGATCTCATGGATGTTCACACCTATGCAATGAGATTCCTGCACCCTTTCACAATTTGCACTGCGATCTGCGAACCGATCTGTGGGTGTCATTAACTTTACATTGACACCCGCGGCAGTTCGCAAATGCAGGGCCGTCTTTAATGTGGGGCAAAAGGGGCAACTGCCCAGGGCCTTGTCATTGATGAGGGGCCCAAAGGAGCTTCCCCTTGAGTCTCTTGTCATGGGGAGTCCTGGACCGGTGGCGGCGAGAGCAAGGAGAAGCAAGAGCCCGGGAGGGGAAAGAGCTGCCTGACCACCAAAGAGGTGAGGAGTGGCAGGTGCAACCCCTGATGCGGCGGCGCCACCCAGAGGCTGGATTCCTCCAACCTCCTCTCCAAGCTCTGACAGAGGCCTAGGGACACGGGGATTGGGGGCCCATGAGGACCGGCGGGAGGCGCATGCTACCAAGTACTGCTACCCTGCTCTCCCCTCCACTCCAAGCTCCGACAGCGGCCCGGAGGATAGGTGGATCGCACACCCGAGGGGGTGCATGCAGTCAGGGACTGCTACCTGGGACAGTCCGCGGTCTAAGAAGGATCCGCTGGAAGGAGCAGAGCACCCCATCTCCATCATCCAGTAGGAGAAGGGCCCTGCCAGCTGCTGGCCAGCATGAACGTCCTATGGAAGGAGGTACCAGGCATCGTACACACCAATACACAAACTGGGACAGGGTGTGCACAGAAGAGACTGCAGCCAGGGCTAAGGGCCCCCCTCTCTCATACCCAACCCCCTCTCATCCTCAATCCCCCTCTCACATCCCCCCTCTCTCTCTCATCCACAATCCCCCCTCTCTCTCTCATCCCCTCTCTCTCTCTCATCCCCTCTCTCTCTCATCCACAGCCCCCCCTCTCTCTCTCACCCCCCTCTCTCTCTCTCATCCAAAGCCCCCGCTCTCTCTCTCACCCCTCTCTCTCTCTCTCATCCACAATCCCCCTCTCTCTCTCATCCCCTCTCTCTCTCTCTCTCATCCACAATCCCCCCTCTCTCTCTCATCCCCTCTCTCTCTCTCTCATCCACAGCCCCCCTCTCTCTCTCACCCCCTCTCTCTCTCTCATCCACAATCCCCCCTCTCTCTCTCACCCCTCTCTCTCTCTCATCCACAATCCCCCCTCTCTCTCTCATCCCCTCTCTCTCTCTCTCATCCACAGCCCCCCTCTCTCTCTCACCCCCTCTCTCTCTCTCATCCACAATTTCCCCTCTCTCTCTCTCTCATCCCCTCTCTCTCTCTCTCTCATCCACAATTTCCCCTCTCTCTCTCTCTCTCTCATCCCCTCTCTCTCTCTCTCTCATCCACAGCCCCCCCTTTCTCTCTCTCACCCCCCCTCTCTCTCTCATCCACAATCCCCCCTCTCTCTCTCTCTTTCACTCACCCCCTCTCTCTGAAAGACAAAACCACTGATCACATCTACCTCAAGCATAGGGTTGCCACCTGTATCCAATCAGACCGGCCCTTGCACTACATAGCTGATGGTAGATCTAAAAGAAATTGTACAATCAGATTGCATAGTGTATGGCCAGCTTTATACATAGGAGAGTGTGGATGGAGACACTCAGCTGTCAGGCCCCATTCACATCTCTGAGTAGCAGGAACTCACATTATTTTGGAGGGGTTTTGGAGCGTTTTTACTCGTCAGTTAAATGCGCAACAGTTGCCTCAAAGAAGCTCCAGAACTTTTGAGTGGAGCGCGGTGCATTTTTTACTGTGCTTTTTGGTGCGTTTGAAGAAGGTTTCTGAAACGAAAGGCAAAGCGCACACTTTCTGTGCAGTTTTCCATGCGTTCAGAATTGCACGGATGTGAATGGAGCCTCATTGTTTTTGTGTAAACACACCACTTTCAGGCTCCGTTCACACTTAGCGAAGTGGCAGCGCATGTTTTTTTGGCACGGTTTTCCCATGACATGCATAGGGCAGCCAGTTGATTTCAATGGGCTGAACTACACGTGGCAAAGTGGCTCATGGGACGTTTTGGCGTGTTGCCAGTTGCACAATTTTTTACTGCTCATTTTGCTACCTTTCTCGGTCTTTTACCACATGGCAAAATGTGTGTTTTGCTTCGGTGTTTGGGGTGTCGTTAACAATTAATGGCGGACCACCCCTGGAAGACGTCCAATGAAGAAACGCGTAGGGAGGGAGGTTGTGGATGTGACATCACCATGTTCTGACAGTTCGGAGTTTGCGGCCAGAGTTTGTGGCCGGAGCCAACATTGTTTGTAACATCTCTGAGTAGCAGGAACTCACGTTTTTTTTGTGGGGCATTTTTTGAGCGTTTTCACTTGTCACTTGAATAGGCTGTCCTGGAACCAACAGCCACCTCAAAGAAGCTCCAGAATTTTTTTTTTAAGAGCAGAGCGTGGTGTGTTTTTTTTTTTCTACTGTGCTTTTTGGTGCGTTTTCAGTGCGTTTCTGAACAATGTCTGTCATCGCACACGTGTGAACCGAGCCGAAAGTCGATTGGTTTCTATGCAGAGCTGCACCAGATTTTGCACTCTCCCTTTTTAGTAAATCTCCCGCCATGTGAATTGATGTTACATTAAAAAATATCTGCAAGAATTGCTCATATGACGCTCTTGTGGTAAACTCCATATTGTAAAGTCTTTAGTCTATTGTAAAATACTTATTTGAGTCATAAAAGGTATTAGATAATGTATGATAATGAAAATACCGCCTGGGCTACGCTTTAGTGAACTGACCTTTGTGGAACTTCCATTTTCTGCTCATGTATAATACCTCAATGAGATGCAGCCCGGCACCGCCAACTGCTGAGGAGGCACAAATCCCCCAAATTTCAGGATAAATAGGTAATCACTTGTGTCTGCCTGTAATCCTTTAATGCGATTTTTATTGACGAAATAATCATTTAGAAAATATCTGCTTGCAACAGCAAAATACAGTGCCTTGAAAAAGTATTCACACCCCTTGACATTTCCCACATTTTGTCATGTTACAACCAAAATCGTAAATGTATTTTATTGGGATTTTATGTGATAGACCAACACAAAGTGGCACATAATTGTGAAGTGGAGTGAAAATGATAAATCATACAAATAAATATGTGAAAAGTTTTTGGGGGGGGGGCATTTGTATGGTGCCCCCCTGAGTCAATACTTTGTAGAGCCCTCTTTCTCTACAAGTCTTTTTGGGGATGTCTCTACCAGCTTTGCACATCTAGAGAGGACATTTCTGCCCATTCTTCTTTGTAAAATATCTCAAGCTCTGTCAGATTGGATGGAGAGCATCTGTGAACAGCAATTTTCAAGTCTTGCCACAGATTCTCAATGTGATTTAGGTCTGGACTGTGACTGGGCCATTCTAACACATGAATATGCTTTGATGTAAACCATTCCATTGTAGCTCTGGCTGGATGTTTCGGGTCATTGTCCTGCTGGAAGGTGAACCTCCGCCCCAGTCTCAAGTCTTTTGCAGACTCAGCAACAGGTTTTCTTCTAAGATTGTCCTGTATTTGGCTCCATCCATCTTCCAATCAACTCTGACCAGCTTCCCTGTCCCTGCTGAAGAAAAGCATTCCCACCACATGATGCTGCCAACCCCATGTTTAACGGTGGGGATGGTGTGTTCAGGGTGATGTGCAGTGTTAGTTTTCCCCCACACATAGCGTTTTGCTTTTAGGCCATAAAGTTGAATTTTGGTCTCCTCTGACCAGATCACCTTCTTCCACATGTTTGCTGTGTCCTCCACATGGCTTCTCACAAACTACAAACAGGACTTCTTATGACTTTCTTTCACCAATGTCTTTCTTCTTGTCACTCTTCCATAAAGGGCAGATTTGTGGAGAACACGACTAATAGTTGTCCTGTGGACAGATTCTCCCACCTGAGCTGTGGATCTCTGCAGCTCCTCCAGACTTACCATGGACCTCTTGGCTCTTCTCTGATGAATGCTCTCCTTGCCCGGCTGGTCAGTTTAGGTGGACGGTCATGTCTTGGTAGGTTTGCAGTTGTGCCATACTCTTTCCATTTTCCGATGATGGATTGAACAGAGCTCCGTGAGATGTTCAAAGCTTTGGAGATTTTTTTTATAACCTAACCCTTATACTTCTCCACAACTTTATCCCTGACCTGTCTGGTGTGTTCCTTGGCCTTCATGATGCTGTTTGTTCACTAAGGTTCTCTAACAAACCTCTGAGAACTTCACATAACAGCTGTATTTATACTGAGATTAAATTACACATAGGTGGACTCTATTTACTAATTAGGTGACTTCTGAAGGTAATTGGTTCCACTAGATTTTAGTTAGGGGTATCAAAGTAAAGGGGGCTGCATACAAATGCCCCCCACACACACACACACACACACACACTTTTCACATATTTATTTGTATCATTTCTCATTTTCCTTCCACGTCACAATTATGTGCCACTTTGTGTTGATCACATAAAATCCCAATAAAATACATTTACGTTTTTGGTTGTAACGTGAAAAAATGTGGAACATTTCAAGGGGTATGAATACTCTTTGAAGGCACTGTATGGACTGCAACAGGACAGACGAGAGTGATATTTTGGCTGGAGAGAGCACAAGAATTTGGCAAACAGGAAGTGCAAAGGAATGGCTTAAATAGGAAGTCCATGGAAAGAGCAAAGAGTTCAAAGTTCACCAGAAACAAGGGACAACTCAAGATTGTCCAAGGAATTGTCCAGGGAGCTGTCCAGCATCTCAGGTGGCTCAGAAAGAAGAGATACTGCCAGACACAGCAGAGGTTGCAGGTTCAGATTTAGGTCCTGAGCATGGATAACCTTGAGGTTTGATTGAGCCATTCTTAGTTTCTACTTTTCTGACTGAGTGGAGAAGCAGAACTACAAGCCCCGACTTGCTGTGTGGCTGCCACATTGCAATCCCAGTAGGAGAACAGAACTATATTCAATAGTATACTGTGATTGGAGAGACAGTGCCTATGAGTGCCCTTATTGTTTCACCCTAGGGATATAACCAGAATAGGGAACTGTGCGTGCTTGGCACAGGAAGCCCTGGAACCATGCCATTTTTAGAGATAGAGGCTGTGTGCTTTCAGAATGCAGGAGGACTGAGAGTGTTCCAGGAGTCATGGTGAGAGCCTGAATACCCATTCATCACATCGGAGGGTGCTCCCAAGTCTTCAGTAGTGGTGAGAGGCATTGTGGCCATCAGAATATTTTGTATTGGCATATTTATGAGGGCCTCAGCCAATCCCCAGCAACTGGGCTGACAGGAAGGAAGTCCACCTCATAAATAGGCATGGGTCTTGCCAGCAGGGGCAGTCTGGGTGAAAGATGGAGATGGAGTGCTGAGGAGGCTGTCAGAGGCCCTCCCAGGGCACCCCCTAGTTTGGGGGAGACCTCGGGCATGAGGCACGGGTGCTGGAAGGATCCCCCACAACACACAAGGGAGTCCTGTCCTGGAGGCACGGGAGCAAAGAGAGACGAGCAGGAGCAGGTCAGCATGTCTGGGAGATCTCCTGAGAAGTCATCTGGGTGGCCTGGTGAATTTTCAGTCTGGGAGGACTGTGGAGAGAGTGTCAGTCTGGGAGGACTGTGGAGAAGTGAGCCAGGAGGGCTAGTGAAAGAGGCAGCTCCAGCCAGGTGGGCTGGCAGTGCCTGAAGGGTTGGTGCTGGGATCAGTAGCCACAGGGATGTATCCTGGACACTGACTTGTTGCAGCACAACTAAGGGGCCTTGGGTTCCTGCCTATAACAGGCTTTTGCCCAAAATCTGAGGCTGTCGGGGGCCTTTGCAGGACGCCCCCCGAGTTTGGGTGGGAGTGACCTCGGGTCTGGGGCTTGGGTGCTGGAAGGATCCCCCACAATACACAGAGTAGTCTTGTCCTGGAGGCACGGGAGCAAGGAGAGGACAGTTGAGCAGGTCAGCATGTCTGGGAGATCTCCTGAGAAGTCAACCGGGAGGGCTGTTGAGTATTCAGTCTGGGAAGACTGTGGGGAGAAGTTAGCCAGGAGGGCTAGAGAAAGGGCGAGTTGGCAGTGCCTTAAGAGGTGGTGCTGGGATCAGTAGCCAGAGGGATCTATGCTGGACAACATAGTTCTGCAAGCAAGCTAGTGCTGGAGGAAGAAGAGGAGCTGTATATAGGACTGTATATAGGAAGAGTTGTCCCTGAAGTTGTTCTGAAGTCAAGTGGGCATCCCATATTCCCCAATCCCTGTCCAAGTTATTATCCCTCAATAACATAACAAAAATAAGGTACTGGACTGTTTTCTGACTCTGGAGTGACTGTGAAGCTGTGATGTTCCTGGCTGTGCAGGGTGGGGATCCCATATTACTTGGGGCTCCTTAGGAGGTGTGCTACAACTGCATCCCACTGGAGCACCTCGTCCCCCGTCTCGGATCAAGGCTTTGCAATGTCCTCCTGCTCCTCAGCCATTACACACTGGAAGAATGTTTGTTCTCCAATCTCAGATTTCTCTTTACCAAAGGCAAACTTTATCAGCTGCGCCAATCATAGGGAGCGTCAAGGCGCCGTTTAGGAGAGGAAGGCCCAGAATCTTCTGATGAAAGACTTTGCAGGTTTTTTCTGCCTTCCGTTCTGCTAAATGTTGGGATGTTGGCGGCCGGAGTGTTCTCTAACACGATTTCACGTTTGATATTTACCGTCGAGGAGCAGACAGGAGCCGCATCATTTTTCATTTAGTTTGCAGAAACAATGGCTGCCCCACTGAGTTTCTTACTAATCGGTGCACATTTCTTGTCAGATGTCTGGGGGATTCCATAGATGAGATGACCGATCGACCCGCCAGTTGTTTGCCTTTTCTGGAACCCCCCAGCACCCCTTATGTACGTTAGACAGACTTATACATGTAGGCAGATGAAGTCCACTTTCTCCACTGCAGGTGGAGCTCAACTGCAGCAGCAGTGCAGAGGGAGAGGAAGTCAGGAGGAACATGGTTCATCTATGGTAGTGGTCTCCAAACCACGGCTCTTTGCCTGCCTTTATCCAACCCTCGGGACACCACTTCACCCACTGATATATATTGTGCCAACTGACAACAACTATCAAGTACAATATCTCCCACTGACACCTATAATGGGGCACTATTCCTCTCACTGACACCAATGATGGAGCACTAATCCTCCCACTGACACCAATGATGGGGCACTATTCCTCCCACTGATACCAATGATGGGGCACTATTTCTCCCACTGATACCAATGATGGAACACTATTCCTCCCACTGACACCAACGATGGGGCATTATTCCTCCCACTGACACCAATGATGGGGCACTATTCCACTGACACCAATGATGGGACACTATTCCTCCCATTGATACCAACGATGGAGCACTATTCCTCCCACTGATACCAATGATGGGGCACTATTCCTCCCACTGACACCAATGATGGGGCATTATTCCTCCTACTGATACCAATGATGGGGCACTATTCTTCCCACTGACACCAATGATGGGGCACTATTCCTCCCACTGATAACAATGATGGGGTACTATTCCTCCCACTGACACCAATGATGGGGCACTATTCCTCCCACTGATACCAATGATGGGGTACTATTCCTCCCACTGACACCAATGATGGGGCACAATTCCTTCCTCCAAGTATTGGGGCATTTTTTTTAACTTAATGCAGAGAATGTATTAAGGTTAAAAAAAAACGGTTTGGGTTCAGAACCATTTTATCATCAGTGGTCCCACATAAAAATGGTGGCATTTTCAACCCTTTTGGCATCTATAATGACCACCAGCTTAGAACAATGGGGGGACACAACTAGAAAATTATAACAATATGAAAATATTGTGACATTATTGCTACTTTTTGACACATCTTTGAGAATGTAACTTTTGATCTTAGTCTCATATCCTCATCGGAGACGGATCGCTTTATGATACAATTCGATTGGTCGGACATCTTCCATAGCATAGAACACCAGCCTTGTAGAATATTTGAACCTCAGTTGGCGGATGATGTTTGTTTGTTTGTTTGTTTTTCCTTTTTTTTTAACAAGCTTTGTATTAAAGTCAGTGTCTCGGTCATCATTTATGATCAATTACAGTCGGCGTTCCCCGGAGAGGCCGCTCGGAACATGGAGAATAACCCTGTCTGTATAGTTTAGAAGCTCATAAGTAAGCTGTCTGCATACATTAGGTGATGTAAATGGAATCAGACAGAGATTTAGCGTTGTGCCGCGTGATGGTTCAAACCCGGAGAGACAAGTTAGTGGCAGCCGAGACACACCAGGAAATCCGAGATCGACTCTAAATATATTTATTAATCCGCTTTCCCCGAGCCCGCCTCTCCCATCATTTCCCTAGGCCAGGGATATGCAATTAGCCGACCTCCAGCTTGTTGCAAAACCACAAGTCCCATCATGCCTCTGCCTCTGGGTGTCATGGCTTGTGGCTGTCAGTCTTGCTATGCCTCATGGGACTTGTAGTTCTGCAACAGCTGGAGGTCCGCTAATTGCATATCTCTGCCCTATGCAGTCCTCCGAAATGACCTCACGATCTTCAACACATTGGAGTGAGGGTCACGTTGTACCCGGACCCCAGAAGAACATTCCCAATGGCTGAGCTAGATGGACTAGTGTCTTACTTCAACCTCACTGGGTAACTATGGAATCCATGTTCAGGATGTTTTATCCCAATATCTGGGCTCATTAAACTCATATGAACCCCCTGCCTACCGGGCATTTCCACCCCCTTCCTGCCCAGGCCAATTTTCAGCTTTCAGCGCTGTTACACTTTGAATGACAATTACGCGGTCATGTAACACTGTACACACATGACATTTTTTTACTTTCTTGCACACGAATAGAACTTTCTTTTGGTGGCATTTAATCATTATTTTTTTGCTAAATAAGCGAATAAAAACTGAACATTTAGGGGAAAAAAAACTTTTATAGTTCGTTATACAATTTTGGAAACAGGTCATTTTTCTCCTTCACTGATGTGCGCTGATGAGGCGGCATTGATGGGCACTGATAGGCTGCACTGATGGGCACTGATGAGGCGGCACTGATGGGCATTGATGGGCTAGGCTGCACTGATGGGCGCTGATGAGGCGGCATTGATGGGCATTGACGGGCACTGATAGGCTGCACTGATGGGCACTGATAGGCTGCACTGATGGGCACTGATGAGGTGGCACTGGTTTGCACTGATGAGGAGGCACTGATAGGCGGCACTGATGGGTGGCACTGATAGGCAGCACTGATGGATGACTCTGATGGGCACTGGTAGGTGGCACTGATAGTTGACACTAATGAGGAGACACTGATTGGCAGAACTGATGGGTATAGATGGGCAGCACTGGTGGCCACTGATTAGGAGGCACTGATAGGCAGCACTGATGAGGAGGCACTGATAGGCAGCACTTATAGGCACTGATAGGCAGCACTGATGGACGTCACTGCTGGGCACTGGTAGGTGGCACTGATAGTTCACACTGATGAGGGGGCACTGATTGGAAACACTGATGGGCACAGATTGGCAGCACTGGTGGGCACTGTTTGGACTGCATTGATAATCAGTGCTGATGTCCCTTTTAGAGAAGCCGGTTATCGGCTCTCTTCTCCCCTCCTCACACTGTCAGCATAAGGAAAGGAGTGCCAATAACCGGCTTCTATTTACATCAGTGATCCGCTGCGATTGGACACAGCTGATCACATGGTAAAGAGCTGCTTACTGGCTCTTTACTTTAATCCGTTATCAGCAGTGTCCTCCGAACACTGCAATCACAGAGCGTGCCGCCCACACCCAGCAGGGAATGCACGGCAGACGCGATTACAGGAGGCCATCGTATGGCGGACTCCCAGAACGAAATGTTTGCGCTGTAGCAGTTATTCGGCTATAGCGCGGTCGGTAAGTGATTAAAGGTAAAATTGGAAAAAAAAATATGTTATACTTACCTGCTCTATGTAATGGTTTAACACCCCATTTTCCCCTCTTCTAGGGTCCCCTGCCGGCGCTCTTGGACCCTCCCTCCTGCCAAGTGTCCCCCAGATCAAGCAGCTTGCAATAGGGGGACCCGAGCAGGTTCGCTTCTGAGCTTCAGCTCTGTGTCCATTTACACATAGCGCTGGGGCTCGGCACTGCCCCCTCTCTCTCCTCGTTGGCTCACTGGCTGTGATTGACAGCAGCAGGAGACAATGGCTCCCATTGCTGTCTTAGCCAATGAGGAAGGAGAGTCTCAGAGAGCCAAGGCTTTCCTGCACATCGCTGGAGGAAGATCGAGCTCAGGTAATTATCGAGGGGGGGGGGCTGGGGGGGATGCTGCACACTAAAGGTTTTTTACCTTCATGCATAAAATGTGTGCAGAAGCCCCCCCAGCCCTATCCTTATACTTACCTGAGCTGCCTCTCGATCCAGCGATGTCCAGGAGAACCTTGGGTCTCCGGGGACTTGCACTTCCGATTGGCTTTTGGCAGCAGCAAGAGCCAGTGGCTCCCGCTGCTGTTAATCACAGCCAGTGAGCCAACCAGGAGGGGGCGGGGCCAAGCTGCAACTCTGTGTGTGTAAATGGATACACAGAGCCGCAGCTCGGGAGCGCGCCTGTTTGGGTTCAAATGTGTCAAAAAAGCCATAAGGAAGGCCGACTTTGAAAGAGACTTAGTAACACAGAAGGAGATAGAAACATTTTATTTTACTAGCACAGTTGCCAAAATTTCAAAAAGGTTTCCGGAGACACCCTTTTTGTTCTGTGTATCCAGAAAGCCATTGTGGGTGGAGCATGTGCTTTTAATTAGGGGCGGGACATTCATTTAAAATAGGCGTATCATTAAAATGAACCATCACCAGTGATAAGAGATGGGAGGACTCGAGGAAGCGATGTTTGTGATCCACTTTCCCCACATTCTGCCCACATGCATTTTTGAGACCGTATTCCTTCAGGAAAGCTAGAGAGCACCAAAAGTAGACGTTTTCTAGGGAAACAATGTACTTTCTATTCCAGCTAGGTCAGCAGGCAGAGCTGGCAAGAGAGGCAGAAGAGTAATTGATCCCATGGGCTGATACTTAAAGGCTGCGCATACCTCCCTCAAGGCATCCAATGCACAGAGAGAGCTCTCTCAGAACAGATACATGTATCTTAGCGTGTTGGAACTCATTTTGCATGCGTTGTGAAGGACCCCATTTGGTTGTCTTGAATGAAACCAATTATGTGCCACTTTGTGTTGGTCTATCACATAAAATCCCAATAAAATACATTTTGTAACATGACAAAATGTGGAAAATATGAATACTCAAGGCACTGTATGTATAGACTTGCCGACCCTGTTCACCCCCCACTTCGTGACACTTAGAACTCCATCTCCCATCAGACACAGTCACACTGCACACACTCCAACCATTATTCATAAGAGGTCAACTGATTCCTCATACACGTCTCCTTCACATTTTACCGGAGTGTCCCATGTACCCCCGAACTGTCTATAATGCACTGTCAACAGACATGTACAGTCCGTAACCCAGTTTAAAGCTGTTGCTGAACACTTTTTTGTGAATGTAATGATCTCGAAGAGCCTACAATGGGCACGTGAACATCAGAACTGGATCATGGACCAATGGAAGAAGGTGTCTCCCATGTGTTGGCTTGGCCTCAAGACTCTCCAGATCTTAATCCAATCAAGTCTGGTCCATGAAGGCCCCACACGCTCAACTTATCAGACTTAAAGGATCTGCTACCGATGGCTTCATTCCACATACCACAGCATACCTTGAGATGTTTAGTGGAGTCCATGCCTCGATGGGTCAGGGCTGCTTTGGCAGCAAAAGGGGGACCTACTGAATATTATGTGGGTGGTCATGTTATGGTGAGTAGTCATAATGTTACGTGTTTCAGCGCTCTGGAGAGCTCAGGAGTACATATGGACGTTCTAGACAGCCCAGTCATTATTCAAGCATGTTGAGGGAGATGTGTAGGCTACCTCTGCTAACGTCTCCTTCTAATCTTGGTTACCTGGATGTTATGTTGGTATTTTAGCTTAAAAACTTTGGGTCACTGACCCGACAGGATAGCCATTATGACTTCACATTACTCCACTGGCCACATTTGTGTGTTCATCACATGTTGTCACTGACATAGAGTTTGAGGGGGCCAAGAGACAGCCAGGAAACCAGCACTTTTAGATGGAGGTCAGCAATAATAGCCCCCATATTTCTATTTTTTAAACAGCATCATAAATTCAGCAAATATTACCAATGACTGGCCACCTTGTAGATGTGTGATCAATGTGTTAGCCAGTGAATGTCTGGCCAGTGTTCTCTAAATATAACCAACATGTCCTCCGCAAAATAGAATTTCCATTGAGTAGGTTTTACATCTTAAATATAAATCTTCAGAATTAAAGGTCACAGTATTTTTTTTTTTTTTCGGCAGTGATGTGACATGTTTTGGCATCTCACCTGCAAGCAGTCATTTTATAGAACACGAGCAACATCGGTGGTACGTCTCGGTAAACAACGGCTTTGATTCGAGTTTTCTGATTAGAGAAGAAGAGACACTCGAGCTCGGCATGCAGAAGAGCAAACAACGACTTTTCACAGCAATCTAAAAGTCAAAGTACATACACGAGAATTAACCGGCTTACTTCAGTGTGAAGTCTGTAAGAAAAGACACGATCTACAATTGTTGGATGACAACCAGAGAAAAGTCTAGAACATTCTCTCTCTGTAAACATGACCCGGAGGGGGCTGAGAGAGCCAAGAGATGCTGAACATCACAACAAAACATCATAAATAATACACAACAACACTAATTACTCTATTATGGCCACAGCTTTTATTAACCTGTTGACTCCGGCGCCACGCATATAGGAAGACTCCGTTTGATTTGAACTTTGGGTCATGAATGGCCCCCTTCTTCTCAGAGAATAATATATCCATGATTTAATATAAGAAACGTGTTAGAAAGTTTACCTAATTGGGTTATGTATGGCATCAGGAATGGGTGAAGGAGCTTTCCTGGCAGTAGGGCCTCAGCATCCATAATTAATTATCTTTTATTAGAGCTAACACTGAGACACACTAGACCTTTGAAGGTGTGTTGTGGTATCTGGCACCAAGCCATCAGTAGAAGATCCTTTCAGTCCTGAGGTGGGACCTCCATGGATTGGACTTGTTATTCCACCACATCCCACAGATGCTTGATGGGATTGAGATCTGGAGAACTTGGAGGTCTATAGTCAATGCTGTAAACTTGTTGGTGTGTTCTTCAAACCATTCTTAAAAGCATGCCAACAATGTTTGGGTAGGTGGTCCTTAACCCATTTCTGCAGCGTGGCAGGATGCATTATCCCGTTGAAACATATTTTATTTATTTATTTCAGGTACTTACGTAGCACCATCAATTTACATAGCAGTTTACATATACATTGTCATCAGTCTGTGCTCTCAAGGAGCTTACAATCTAATGTCTCTAACTTGCATTCATACATACACATACTAGGACCAATTTAGACAGGAACCAATTAACCTACCAGCATGTCTTTGAAGTGTTGGAGGAAACCCACTCAGTCACAGGGTGAACATGCAAACTATATGCAGGTAGTGTTGTAGGAGGGATTTGAACCTGTGACCCTTTTGCTGCTAGGCAAAAGTGCTAACCACTAAACCACTTCGCTGCCCATGGCACAGTGGTAAAACCTGGGTGTACTTGGTCACCAAAAATGTTTAGGGAGGTGATACGTGTCAAGTACCATCCACATGAATGGCAGGAGCACTGGCGTAGCATGAAGTGGTGCTGGAGTTGCCATGGCGACCGCGTTTTTAGCTCTAGGGGGCCTGTGGCTCCCTGCTCTCATTGTACACGCTGGATTTTTCAATTACAAATTCCTGGAAACAGAATCAAGCCCTTGCTCTCCAAGTCTCTCACTGGACTCTCTGGTTCACTGGCTCTGAATCCTGTGAGCTCCTCAAGGCTTTTGCGGTGGTATCTCCCTCACTCGTCACCCCTGCTTCTCTGCTGGGTCCCTAGCTTGGCACTCCAGATACCTTTCAAACTGCACCCCTGCTGCCCGGCTCGGTCCCTGGCTTAATACACAAGGCTGCTCTGCAAGCGTCACCTCCTCTGGTTGGGTCCCTGACTTGATCACCACCTGAAGTTTCCCGATTCTCCACCATGCCCGTTCGGTGAGAATGTTGCTCCGGTACTTGCTTCAGTTACTCACTGTGGTCCTTGGTAAAGGTGGTTGATCCCTTAGTGGCAACAGCTTCCCTTCTACCTCCAACCATGACAGGTTCTCCTGCCAGCAGAACCGTCACTTTTGGTTGGACTGCAAGCCACAGTCCCAACCCTGCGCTGCCCTCTTTCTTCTGGATAGGCCCTCAGACAGCCTGGCAGCCAGATGACCCCAGGGATAGGCCCAATCTCCGGCCTAGCAGCCTGGGGCAAATAAAACATGTCCACCCAGACAGCAGTCCGGGTGGCACAGAACAGAGATCACCTGGCTTCACCCAAATATATAGGTTCTCCCAGCAGGCTAAAAGATTCAAGAAGACCCCTGTCCATTGGCTGAGATATCCCATATACCCATAGCTTGACCTTGAAATGTCCTTCTCACATCTAATGCCACCAAGTGCCTGGCCACCTAGTTGCATAAGAGAAAAGTACTACAAGGCCAAACTTAGGGAGAAATCAATGGAGCTCTAACAACTATCTACAGTAGCTACTCCTGACAAGGAATTTGGTGAGGAGCTCCTTGACTAAACCCCAGGGTGCTACATCTAAATCAATGGGTTTAGCTCCACTTTAAGACCCACCAAAGGGCCTTTGGAAGGCAACGTGATGGGTATAATAGTAAAAAAAATTATATAATAAAAATAAATTGGAAGATACATTTTTCAAATCTCCCAATTCAGGTTCAGCTCTCCAGTTCTGGTCCAATGTCATGACACATGATAGCACAGAGCGACACTGACAGCAGAATCCAGTTCCGGAGATAGAGTAGACTCTAAAATAGAGTCCACTGTGTATTTAAAGCCTAAGTTCACCTTTTACGTAAACTGGCAGACAAGGGGCTCCAGTAATTTAGAAATCAACATAGTAAGGAGGGTAGGATGGAGCGCTGGCAGGAGCCACTTGTGAGATAAATAAATAGATAGCTAATAGTACTGGTACTCGGCCCTTGGCTGAAGATTTTGTGACATACTGCAATACCAACAATTTAGGTCTATCTTTCACCTCAGACCGTGACCCCGACATTTTAGCCTTTCTAGACCTAGAACTCAGCCATACTGACATCATCCATGCAAAGATCTTCACAAAACCGACCGCAGGTAACTCATATCCTAAAATCCTATTGTGTGTACATAGCCTTAGAGCGGCGCTGCTCTCTCTCTCCTCTAGAAATCAACATAGGCCTACCTCTCAAAAGGGTATCCCCTCTTCAGTCTATTGTGAATGTTAATGCCAGACTCATTTATCTTACCAACTGCTCAGTGTCCTCCACCCCTCTCTTCCAATCTCTCCACTGGTCTCCAATCAGTGTCCTTCACCCCTCTCTGCCAATTCCTCCACTGGCCTCCACTCAGCATCCTCCACCCCTCTCTGACAATCCCTCCACTGGCTTCTGCTCAGTGTCCTCCACCCCTCTCTATCAAGCCCTCCACTGGCCTCCATTCAGCATCCCACACCCCTCTCTGCCAATCTGGGCAGAGATTTTAAATTAAACATATACAAATCTAAGCAAAAAAACAAAAAAACAAAAGAAGTGTTTTGCTGCATAGTCCATTCCTCTCCAACCATTGTATACCATCCAACTCTACTGTTAGTAAACACTTTTTAATATGGAGTAGTAAATCCCCATTAATATATGTTGTCCTTTGTAATGTGTTATTTTTTCCTCTATGCGTTTCACAGGATTCTACGCCTGCTTCCTCAGGAGGATATAAGGAAGAAAGGCTGTGCAAATCAAGGTAATTACTGCTCCAGGTGGTATCGCTTGTGTTCACACCGTCCTAGTAGTAGGAGATAAAGGGTGCCGGCTCAGCAAAGTCAAATGGCAGAGAATGGAAAAAGGACGGCTGCACTCCAAAAATAGTGCCTTTATTGAATAAAGCTTAATCCATATATCAATCAGAGACACAGGTCCAGATGAGGAAAGGCTGTACAGTGTTACCTAAATATATATAATTTCAATTTTTATTAGGTTAGGTAACACTGCATAGCGACCGGCCTCTCTACCTTGACCTGTTAGATTGCTTTTGACACAGTTTAAAGTAGAGGTGAAAGCTTATCCCTGTGTCCCAGAACATGGGGTGCAGTCTTGTCCTAGTATCAATCCAGAAGGCTAGGAAGTGTAAAGAGGAGAGGATCCCCTCTACTCCCAACCTTGTATTTTGTCCCCTCCCACCAGGGCTTAGTCATAGGGTCTAAGTCATAGGGTTTTTGATATAGGTGCTCAACCCGTGGCCCTATAACTCCCATCATGCCTCTGCCTTTGAGAGTCATGATTGTAACTGTCAGCAGATTGCAATGCCTCATGGGACTTTCGCAACACGTTGAGCACCCATGGTCTATGACTAAGCCCCAGTGGGTAGGGCGAAATGCATCAGGGTGTGTGGTTTGGTGGAGATATGTAGGCTGAGGCCACTCTTAATCATTTATTCACCTGGGCTGGTTGGGGGTAGCAACGATCCTGACCTCTTTACAGCCTTTCTACCTTGCACCCTCCTAAGGAAGCAGGCGTTGGATCCTGTGAAATGCGTAGAGGAACAATAATGCATAACAACCCTATTATATGAACTTTGTACCCTGTGGCCTTGCCTGGGGCCCCTTAAAAGTCCATTTGGTTTTAGGATATATGAGTGGCACTATAGACATATTAACCACTTGCCAACCGGGCCAATTCTAAAACTTCTCCCATATATGTAACAATCAGTGTTTTTTTTGCAAGAAAATTACTTGGACCCCCCAGACATTATATATATATATATATATATATATATATATATATATATATATATATATATATATATAAACTGTATATATATATATATATATATATATATAAACTGTATATATATATATATATATATATATATATATATATATATATATATATAGTTGTGCTCATAAGTTTACATACCCTGGCAGAATTTATGATTTCTTGGCTATTTTTCAGAGGATATGAATGATAACACAAAAACTTTTCTTCCACTCATGGTTGATGTTTGGCTGAAGCCATTTATTATCAATCGTGTTTTACTCTTATACAGTATTTAAAAATCTCCATAGGCGACATTTTAGAAATTTCTACTTGTTACCAGTTCAGAGTTACAGAGGAGGTCTAGTGCTAGAAGTATTGCTCCCGCTCTGATGTTCGTGGCGATACCTCACACGTGTGGTTTGAACACCATTTACATATGAGGGTGCGACCTACGCATGTGTTCACCACTGTACACGAGCATGGGGGGGGGGGGGACGACAGGGGCGCTTTTAAAAAAAAGTACTTATTTATTTTATTACATTTCTTTTATTTTTCCACTTTCCCTTTACTTTTTTTTATCACTTTTATTCCTATCACAAGGAATGTAAAATTCATTTGTGATAGAAACAAGAATGACAGGTCCTCTTTATGGAGAGAATTGGGCTCAATAAGACCCCACATCTCTCCTCTACAATGTAAAGCATTAGGTCAACAAACAACAAACATTGATCTAGTGCTTTAAAAAAAATGGCCTTGTTTGCATTGGGCAGGAACCAGTGGCAGCTGGTGCTGGAGGATTTTTTTTTTTGGGGGGGGCGCGGATGGGCCCCTCCAGGTCTGCACTGACCCTACGGGTGATGCCCTCCAGCTGTCATGGCTCCTCTGGTGCCAGGTGCCGCGGCTTCTGTCTTGACCCGGTCCTCTTTCCAGGTTCTGGGTCTTCGGCCCCATGTCCTGATTGGCTGGGAAGTAGAAAGCCGATGCCGATCTACTGGTATCGCAGGATGGGAGGGTTCGGGGTGCAGAGGACAATGTGAAACCGGCCAATTGGGGCCTGGGGATGTGGTCACGTGCGGGGGCGATGGGCCTGTTGGTCCGGTGCCCCGCATAGTGCATGGCCACACAGATGGTGCGGGCTGGGGGCGCCCCTTGTGGACCAGCCGCCCCCACCCTCACTCCAGTCCTCCTAGACCAGTGGTTCTCAACCTCAGTCCTTAAGTACCCCAACAGGCCATGTTTTGGGAATTTCTCTTAGATAGCTGTCCAAAATACCAAGCCATTGACTGATTTAAAGCACCTGTGCAAGATAAATGAGAACCTGCAAACATGGGCCTGTTAGGGGTACTGAGGTTGAGAACCACTGTCCTTGACTATAAAGATGAACGGCGGCCACCTTTCCTCTGCTCATCTCTGCTACCAGCCGATGCAGCTGCTGGATCAGTTCTCAGGGCTACTGATCATCTGGATAAGCCTGAGAACCACCAGGAAGTGGACCACGTTTATCGGTTAGAGAATAGCCGGCTGAAAAAAACAATATTAGGTTTATGGTGCAGCCATAACCCCGGCATTCTCCTTCCAACCGAGGACGTCTTTTCTCTATGGCCTGGGTGGCAAGTGGTCCCAGGTAACAGTTAAGTATAGTGAAATACATGGTTACAATATACAGTTGCAATACATGATGGATCCTGGTGCTTGTGAACTGGATTTTTTTCCTAGTTTTTGTTGTGTTTTGTTTCCCCGAGCCCTCTGTAACACCGTTCCCTCAATCCCATGGCTCTTCACCTTGATGTAAATGAGCCTCTATAGCCGGAACACCCCTGAGGCATTGTGACCCGGCGAGGTGAACTCTTCCTTGCCTCTCTGAGCTCTGCCAAGTCGGTGCTTCGCCTTCTGCTGACAATCATTTGATGAAGATGTATTTTGAAATTTTGATCTCATGCCAAACACACGAGGAACTTTGCAGAACAATTAATATTAATCAAAGAGCATTGAAGAGCCTTCGAGGAGATCCCGAGCTCCATACTAATCCATTCCTTCCATAGGAAGAGCGGCCTGACCACACAACTGATTCCAGTTCCCTCTAATGCACGAGGCAGTCATTACGGCCACAACAGAGAGTTTTTATCTGCGTTTCTAATAGCCGTGCCTTATTTTCATGCATTACTTCCTGTGCCTAATGAGAGCGCTTATCGCTGGCATGGTAATGAGGGCGACTTTTTTATGCTTAGCCAGCTATTTAATCTACATGCATTACAATCTTCCGGCAATACACCCATTTCTCTGTTCACAAGATGCCAGAGATATGGTACGGGGATGGTGTGCCTATTTTACAAGTCTTCTTGTGATTGGGCTGGATGCTGAATCTAACCCAAAATAGAAACGTAATATATTACAGCTTAGCGACCCCTAGAGGTAGCAGCATTTATTTATTTTTTCCCCCATATCTTTACCTGGCGGTGGGGTCAGTATAACACTTCCTGTCCTCAGGTGACAACGTTTACTTATACCTCCAAATTTCTGAGTTTGACAAAGTGTGACAATTTTTAAAGAGGCGGAATGGGGTGCACCTAAAGAGGGCAGGGGTCAGGAGTGTATAACACTCAGAAGGCAGGGGTCAGGAGTGTGTAACATACAGAGGGCAGGGGGCAGGAGTGTGTAACATATAGAAGAAAGGGGTCAGGAGTGTGTAACATACAGAGGGCAGGGGTCAGGAATGTGTAACATACAGAGGGCAGGGGTCAGGAATGTGTAACATACAGAGGGCAGGGGTCAGGAGTGTGTAACATACAGGGGGCAGGAGTGTGTAATACACAGAAGGCAGGGGTCAGGAGTGTGTAACACACAGAAGGCAGGGGTCAGGTGTGTGTAATGTACAGAGTGCAGGGATCAGGAGTGTGAACACACAGAAGGCAGGAGTGTGTAACACTTAGACTGCAGGTGTCAGGAGTGTGTAATGCACAGAGTGCAATGGTCAGGATTGTATAATACACAGAGCACAGGGGTCAGGAGTGTGTAACACACAGAGGGCAGGGGTTAGGAGTGTGAACACACAGAAGGCAGGAGTGTGGATTACACAGAAGGCAGGGGTCAGGAGTGTGTAACACACAGAGTGCAGGGATGAGGAGGGTGAACACACAGAAGGCAGGAGTGTGTAACACTTAGACTGCAGGTGTCAGGAGTGTGTAATGCACAGAGTATAGGGGCCAGGCATGCGTAACACACAGAGAGCAGGGGTCAGGAGTGTATAATGCACAGAAGGCAGGTGTAAGGAGTGCGTTAAACAGAGGGCAGGAGTCAGGCATGCATAATGCACAGAGTGCAGGGGTCAGGATTGTATAATACACAGAGCACAGGGGTCAGGAGTGTGCAACACTCAGGCCAATTTATAAAGTACAACTAAAAATTACCCCCTCCTCCCAGAGTAAATCCCCTCTCCCCAAAAGCTCATATTCCCAACTAGTACAGATTTCCCTCCACAGCCCGAAATCCTCAATCAGTACAGATTTCCCGCCACAGCTTAATACAGAAGGCCACTTCTTAACGGGACTTTAATGGCCCAATAAGTTGAAATCAACAACATCAAAAAGAAATAGTAACATTTACACAAAATGTATTAGAATAACATTAAAAAAACAATAACAAATGTGTCAACATGAACATGCATAGAGAACAATGGGGAATAAAAACTCTAGAGTGGTCACAGGACTACCATGATGAAAACACCATGGCAAATTGCATAGACTCTACCCAACGCGTTTCACAGACTTCGTTCTTCAGTGGTGTGTAAATTACTAGAGGAGATTGCTTATGTTGACAAAATCTATGCTGACACATGTACAAGCCTCACAATAATTTAAAACCGGACAGTCATGTCCTTTCAAGGGTCCAAGAAAATGGTGCTCCCAAAGGTTGTGCAAAACCAGTGAAAACCAGCGAGACCAGCCAATGTCGAACGCCCCAGAAAAAGGCAAGAGTGCACTGGGAGATGTAAAAAGTGAACAAGTCGATATCGGATTGCAGAAAAATGGATAGGGGGAGTCTATTCCATAAAAGGATGCTGAGCGTCCTATCACCTGGATCCAGCGGATTTCTCCATGGGGGCCGAATATTTGCGTACCTCCCTTCGTGCAGCGCGCTCCCAGCACAGAGACCGGGGTCTCACCGAGAGCCCCGGGCCCCATTCTAACGTTCCGGGTCACCTGATCGATTTTATAACCTCTGATTGGATATCACAGTGATCTGTCACTGTGAAGCCTGCCCGCCGTGTTTTCTGCCTCTGTGAATGGACAAGAGAGATACATTGTATCTTGCTCTGTTCTTGCAGAGATTGAAAAACAAACAAAAAAGTGTGTGAAGAAAAAAAATAAAAATAAAAAAATAAAAAAATACCTAGATCAAGGTTTGATCACATGTATACCATAGAATAATGACTTATTGCATATTGAAAAATCAGAACATTGATAATGTAAAAATTAAAAAAAATATGTATGTAAAAAAATATTTTTAAATAAATTGAATTGAAAATAAAAGTTCTAGAAGGTACAAGGATGTTCCCAAAATGTAAAATCCAACAAGATAGTTTGATCCAAGAAGTTCCACCACCAAGAAAAAACAGGCAACTCTTCCTGTGAAAATCACTCTGTAAATGGGGACTCTAACCAGATAATGTGAACCTCGTATCGCTAGCGAGGCCACAAACGCTTTCATATATAGCCCTCTGCAGGGTCAAGTGGTCCACCTCATCTCGGGAACTTACTGACGGTCAGAGATCATCCACGATCTCCAGTTCTCCTCTAGGGATCTCGATCAGCCAGATGCCACGAAGCATATATATAAAAAGAGGAGGCTCCAATAGTGTAATAACATCTGAACACTTTATTAATAAAAGCCAAAAAGGTGGGTACTCACAAAGACACAAGAATTCCAAGCATAGTAGAGATAAGTTTGCTTGCAAAGAAAAATTCAAATCACCCGCAATTCCGGGGTCACATGGGGCGTAATGACGTCAGCGCATAGCTCCGCCTGACATGTTTTGTCATACCTGACGTCTTCCTGGGGTCATGGGTGACGCAATGAGCCATCTCAATTTAAATCATAATACGGAAACCGAGCCTTTTTTTCGTTTGGCAAGCACATTTCGCTGAGTCTATATGTCATTACCACTCATCGCATAGAGCCAAGCCTCAATATGAATTAAGGATCAAGTCTTGATGTGATCATTGGTCAAAGAACATAGATTAGAGAGGCCCAGAATCAATAAATTGGATCCAAAAAAAGTAGGGAAGACCCTCACCATGCCAACATCCAAAATATATATTCAAGGATTGACCAAGTCAAAAAATTAACGGACTTTGTGGGCACATATTGAGAGAGAGAATCAGTAAAAAAGTATACATTTTATTACAACATAGTTAAAAAAACATACAAACAACATACAGACAACACCCTGTATGGACACAGTTACCAGTTACCCAATAATGTAGTTATAGAGGACTTGGCCTACGGTACAAAGAATACTAATAATACTGTATCGAGGTAAAATAAAAATTTCTGATCCAGTAATGCCTCCAAAAACTTGCTTGTCGAAACTTGCTCGAGACGAGCAAGTTTTTGGAGGCATTACTGGGTCAGAAATTTTTATTTTACCTCGATACAGTATTAAACTAATCTTTGTAGTTGAAGCCTCTGGATCCCATGCAGTTGTGATTCAGGTGCTGGCTCTCCACAAGTCTATGGAAACAAAGAAATTCTGGACTGCCGCACTCCGGAAGGAAAAGGCATCTTTATTATGAAAAGTAAAAATCCAACATACATTCACCTCTACAGGAGTAAACACAGAGAACAGTAGCTAACGCGTTTCACATCAACGGATGCTAACTCATAGCTAGAGTGGTTAAGGAGAAAATGTGCATATAAATAGGAAAATGAGGTATAAAAACCACCAATCAGAACTTGGCAATTGGACAACACCCTTAACACAAGTTAGACCTGAAATCCCAAGGATGAAGAACACCTGTGAATCAAGGATATCCATTCATACCTCTTTATTCATGTGGGTACTTTATTGTTGTATGTATTCCTTTTTATTCTATTTGTATCCTGTAATTTTTCTTCTTTTTTTGTTGTTGTCGCTACATTAATAATCCCATTGTGATATGAACACCATGACAAGCTAACATTATGGCTAATGTTTTTGATCGCCATCTATTGACATTATATTATCTAATATGTCAGTGTGCCATTTTGGGTATCCTTGATTCACAGGTGTTCTTCCTCCTTGGGATTTCAGGTCTAACTTGTGTTGAGGGTGTTGTCCAATTGCCAAGTTCTGATTGGTGGTTTTTATACCTCACTTTCCTATTTATAACATTTTCTCCTTAACTACTTTAGCTATGAGTAAGCATCCATTGATGTGAAACGCGTTAGCTACTGTTCTCTGTGTTTACTCCTGTAGAGGTGACTGTATGTTGGATTTTTACGTTTCATGATAAAGATGCCTTTTCCTTCCGGAGTGCGGCAGTCCAGGATTTCTTCATTTCCATAAACGAATCTTTGTACCGTAGGTCCAGTCCTTTATAACTGCATTATAACTGGTAACTGTGTCCATACAGGGTGTTGTTTGTATGTTTTTTTAACTATGTTGTAATAAAATTTATACTGTTTTACTGATTCTTTCTCTCTCATTATGTGCCCACAGAGTCTGTAAATTTTTTGACTTGGTCAATCCTTGAATATGGATCCAAAAAAAAAATATTAGGTAATAAAAAATAAAAGTTACAATTAAGAGTTGCGAATGAAATGGCAGCACACTATAGTAGTTCCAAGTTCAATCAAATTAGACATCATATTGAGACGAGGGCCTCTAGTGGACGTTATAAAAAGGGGTTAGAGACCACTAAAGAGGTACAAAAGGCAGTAACTCAAAGTAACCAATGAGATTTCGATTCCCTGTGTTCAGTTGAATTGAATATTATCCTTGGTTGGCGGCCCTGGATGGCTCTGGATGGCGGCGTTCTACACGTCTTCATTGTTCTTTGTAGTATTTTATATGAATATCGCCATTACCATATATAATACATTTTTATCTTCCTCGTGACTTTACCTTTCGGAATATTTTACGGCACTTCCCGGTCTCGGTTGCAGCAGAACACATTGAGATACATGAAGGTGTCTGAGATAAATTGCCCAAGCCCGAGCTCTCTGGTTAAACATCGGGAACGAACGTGCGAGCCATCCAGCGGCACCCTGTAGAATAGACGCTCCTCCGCGGCGGCGGCGGGGGTGGGGGGGGACGGGGGGCGCGTTTGGTGCAGTCTTGCCTCGCTGTCTCCTTACTCCTTTACCGTTCTGTTTTCAAACCGCCTGGAGCTGTTCATTATTTATTGAAGCCCTCAGCCCTGATAAAGATAAACGGCAGAGAATTTGCGCATGATTTACGATTCCTGAAAGGTGTTAAGTAAGCAGTATTACATTTCAGTGCATACATTAATGGATCCTGAAGGCGACTGCGGTTTGTGAACATAGTTGTAGTGGAATTAAATAAAACACTTTGAAAGGAAAAAAAAAAAAATCAGCGGTAAGCAAAGTTTGTGGCGGTGCAGAATGTCCGTGTCTTGCATTTATGGAAATAAAGAAGTCTCTGAAGGGGAAACAGGTACTTCAGGCACGTGACGGACCACCCAAGGATTAATACTGCAGACCACCGAAGACCCCCCGGTACCGCGAGACACCTCATATGAACACGAGATACAAGAAGTGTATTAAAGCCCTTCACCGGGGAGAACAGAAATCCCCCAGAGGCTGGTCCCTCTACAGCAAGGTGTTAAATACTCCCATATGTCCAGAAGAAGGGGGGGCACTTTCACTGGGACAAGATCATCCAGTGCCCGGGGCAAAGATGGTAAACTGCACCCCCCCCCCTTCGCTTTATTATGTACAAGCTTATGACAAGGGAAGAGGGAGAGAGAGCACAGCCCGCACCTTCTCCCGACTCTCTCCTGCTCTCCTTGCTGCTTCCGGCGCTGCTGGGCTGACAGAGGTAGTGATGCCGCTGTCACTACTCATGTCAGCCTTCTAGTAGAAGGAACTTGCGGCACCAAGTCCCTACAATACAAGCTGCGCCCAGGGCAGCCGTTTCTTCTGCCCACCCCTTGTCCCGGCCCTGCTTCCTCCCCCCCCCCCTCCTGCACAGACCAATCCTCAGCTTTCAGCGCTGTCACAATGACAATTAAGCGGTCATGTCACTCTGTACCCACATGACATTTTTATCTTTTTTTTCACACAGAGATTTCTTTTGGTGGTATTTAACCCCTCGCCCTCCAAAAAAGATTTACCCCCTTATTGCCCAGGCCTTTTTTTTTGCGATACGGCAATGCGTTACTTTAACTGACTATTGCAGAGCCCTGTCCTGTGTGTCTTCCCGACAATTGGTGGGTGCCGGCAGTAATCTTGTGGCCGGCAACCGCTGATCGGCATCCGCTGTGTAAAACCATAGCAGAGCTGGGTCGCCGGAGGCTCGTGCGCCCCCCTACCTGGAAGTGTTGGATTCACGTACTAGGTAGAGCTGCACGATTACTTGTTAAGAATCGAGATTGCGATTCTTTCCACCCTCGCGATCTCAACAAAGCATTTTCCCGATTCTATGCAGAGTTTTCTGCTCAAGCCGACAACTGTTATAAAACAAAACAAAAAAAAAACAAATAAAAAAAAAAAAACACAGGCAGTCTTCCAAGTTTCACAACATTCCTCAGCCGCTGAGTCAACTATAAACATGTCGGACGACATTCCGACTCCTCTTTGGATGGATTTACGTCCCGCCATTCACTTTCTATTCAGAGAATCTATTGATGTGCAACATATTTCTTGTCTTTTTTTAGGACCTTTTTAATTACGTCTTTTTCTCAATAAATTTCTATCTTTCTATAAAATTGTGTGTGAAAGTCCTTACCGTACCATGAAAGTCCACAGTTGCTTTTTGGTTCTTCTAACTATAAACATTGTAACGTTTTGTTCTTTAGCTCAAAGGAATGAACATCGGTCTGTAAATGAGGGAAGTTTAACCACTTAAAGACTAAACCTTTTTCTGACACTTGTTGGTTTCAAGTTAAAATCATTATATTTTGCTCGAAATTTACTTAGAAACCCCCAAACATTAGATATATATTTTTATCAGAGACCCTAGAGAATAAAATGGCGATTGTTGCAAAATTTTTAAGTCACGCTGTATTTGTGCAGCCGTCTTTCAAATGCAATTTTTTTTGCAAAAAAAAAATACACTTTAACTAGTTACGGACCAAGTTGGCTCCCCTGTGCGAATCGCCGTCATTGTACGTCGGGCGCATACACAGCGCTATGTGGGCGCGCGCGCGCCCATTCATGAGTGGAAGGAGCCAACCAGCGGGTCCGGCGGGCTCGATGTCAGCCGGCCACCCGCGATCGCTCCAGAGACAGGCAGAATGGGGATCTGTCAGTGTAAACAAACAGATCCCCTGTTCTGACCGGGGAGGAGGGAGAGATTGTCTGTTCCTAGTGATCAGGAACAGCGATCTCTCTCCTCCTCCAGTCAGTACCATCCCCCCCCATACAGTAAGCAACACCTCCCAGGGAAAACACTTAACCCCTTGATCGCCCCCCCCTAGTGTTTACCCCTTCCCTGCCAGTGACACTTAGGACCAGTTCACACCACTTGCAGCCCAGTGCGTTTTTTTTTCTGCATCAAAAACGCATGGAAAGTAGGTTATATGGTTTTCAATGGCATAGTTCACACCAGTGCTTGCAGTTCCGGTGTGTTCCAGTTCCAGAAAAAAGTAGAACATGCTGCATTTTTTCTGCACTGGACTTTACTGGAACGCTGTAAAACGCACCAAAAACGCACTGAAACACACTTGTCATTATTTAAGGTTAAGAAAAAAGAGGGGGGAAAAAAGCACTGGACTGCATCAAAAACGTACCAAAAACGCATCAAAAACACACTGGAACGCATCAAAAACGCGCATGCAGAAAAGCACCTGGAACGCATCCGGACTGCGTTTCTATGGTGTGAACTGGCCCTTATACAGTAATCAGTGGCTATTTTTAGCTCTGATCGCTGTATAAATGCCAATGGTCCTGAAAAGGTGTCAAAAGTGTGTCGCAGTCCCGCTAAAAATCGCAGATCACCGTCATTAATATTAAAAAAAAAAAAAAGGTATAAATCTATCCCCTATTTTGTAGACGCTATAACTTTTGCGCAAACCAATCAATATATGCTTATTATTTTTTACCAAAAATATGTAGAAGAATACATATCGGCCTAAACTGATGAAGAATTACATTTTTTTGGGGGGGGGGGGGGATATTTATTATAACAAAAAGTAAAAAATATTGTTTTTTTTTTCAACAGTGTCGCTCTTTTTTCTTTATAGCGCAAAAAAAAAAAAAAGAAGAAGAAGTGATCAAATGCCACCAAAAGAAAAGAAATTTTACCCATCAGTGCAGCACCTTCAGCGCCCATCAGTGCAGCCTCATCAGTGAACATCAGTGCCACCTTATCAGTGCAGCACCTTCAGCACCCATCAGTGCAGCCTCATCAGTGAACATCAGTGCAGCCTCATCAGTGCAGCACCTTCAGTGCCCATCAGTGCAGTATCATCAGCATCCATCAGTGCAGCCTCATCAGCGCCCATCAGTGCAGCCTCATCAGCGAACATCAGTGCAGCCTCATCAGAGAACATCAGTGTAGCCTCATCAGTGCAGCACCTTCAGCGCCCATCAGTGCAGCCTCATCAGTGCTGCCTCATCAGTGCACATTAGTAAAGGAGAAAACTATTTTTTTTCAAAATTTTCAAAAGCGCAAAAAAAAAAGAAGAAGTGATCAAATGCCACCAAAAGAAAAGAAATTTTGCCCATCAGTGCAGCCTCATCAGTGAACATCAGTGCCACCTCATCAGTGCAGCACCTTCAGCGTCCATCAGTGCAGCCTCATCAGCGCCCATCAGTGTAGCCTCATCAGAGAACATCAGTGTAGCCTCATCAGTGCAGCACCTTCAGCGCCCATCAGTGCAGCCTCATCAGTAAACATCAGTGCCACCTTATCAGTGCAGCACCTTCAGCACCCATCAGTGCAGCCTCATCAGTGAACATCAGTGCAGCCTCATCAGCGCAGCACCTTCAGCGCTCATCAGTGCAGCCTCATCAGCGAACATCAGTGCAGCCTCATCAGAGAACATCAGTGTAGCCTCATCAGTGCAGCACCTTCAGCGCCCATCAGTGCAGCCTCATAAGTAAACATCAGTGCCACCTTATCAGTGCAGCACCTTCAGCACCCATCAGTGCAGCCTCATCAGTGCAGCACCTTCAGCGCATATCAGTGCAGCCTCATCAGTGAACATCAGTGCAGCCTCATCAGTGCAGCACCTTCAGCGCCCATCAGTGCAGCCTCATCAGTGCTGCCTCATCAGTGCACATCAGTGAAGGAGAAAACTATTTTTTTTTTCAAAATTTTCTAACAGAAACTAAGAAAAACTTTTTTTTTCAAAATTGTCATGGGCTCTGGGAACAGGGGACCTGAAGAAACAGCGACTTCCTCAGGGGTAAGCGCTGCACTTTAAGGATACATTTTATTGCTGTTTATTGTGTGACGTCATTAATGCAAACTTAGAAAGTTTAATAATAATTGGTTGACTTTAAGCTGAGCGTAGATTTGACTTTTAGGTTCCATTTATAAAGTGACTATCAATGCCGAATCTACAGAAACGCTCTACAAGAGTTGTATTTATCCTTCGCCAGCCGGGCCGGTGATTACCGCGCATGAAGAGGATGGTTTTAGGGTTCTGGGCAGCCCGATATTTGCTGCACAAACAAGTTTTATCCAGTTGAGCAAAGAAAAGAAAGAAGAGAAAAATCAATACCTGGCTGCCATATTTCAACAAAAGCCTGCTGAGTCGGGATTATTGCCGTACGCGTTTGGTGATTGCAGAGCGGACCATCATTTTAACGGGTTCTGTTTGACGCAACAAGAAAATTACACGACGAAATCTATCATTGGAAGAAAAAACCTTGTTCCATTTTTAATTCGGTGCAGAAAAGAGAAAAAAAAAAAAAAGATTTTATGTGCAGTTTATGTTTGTAGAAAATCATTTGAAAAGTAGTAAAAGTCGTAATGTTGGGGCTCAAATCACAACTAGAAATATCCACCTTCCAGACCGCGGTCTCGTGCCGCGAAGGTACAATCCAAGTTTTTTTGAACCTATATTCACACACCGGCCACTTTATTAGGTACACCTGTTCAATTGCTTGGTAACACAATTTGCTAAGCAACCAATCACATGGCAGCAACTCAATGTATTTAGGTATCTAGATGTGGTGAGGACGACTTGCTGAAGTTCAGACCAAGCATCAGAATGGGGAAGAAAGGGGATCTCAGTGACTTTGAACGTGGCATGGTTGTTGGTGGCAGACGGGCCGGTCTGAGTATTTCTGGGATTTTCACACACAACCTTCCCTCGGGGTTAACAGAGAACGGTTGGGAAAAAGAGAAAATATCCAGTGAGCGGAGGTTGTGTGGAGGAAAATGCCTTGTTGAGGTCAGAGGAGAATGGGCAGACTGGTCCCAGATGATAGAAAGACAACAGTAACTCCAATAACCTCTCGTTACATCCAAAGTATGCAGAATACCATCTCTGAACACACAACACATCCAACCTTGAAGCAGATGGTCTACAGCAGCAGAAGACCACACCGGGTGCCACTCCTGTCAGCTAAGAACAGGAAACTGAGGCTACAATTGGCACAGGATCACCAAAACTGGACAATAGAAGATTGGAAAAACGTTGCCTGGTCTGATGAGTCTGGATTTCAGCTGCGACATTCAGATGGTGGGGTCAGAATTTGGTGCATGGATCCATCCTGACTTGTATGACCGGTTCAGGCTGGTGGTGGTGGTGTAATGGTGTGGGGGAGGGGGTATCACCGGTTCAGGCTGGTGGTGGGGGTGTAATGGTGTGGGGGATGGGATATCACCGGTTCAGGCTGGGGGTGGGGGTGTAATGGTGTGGGGGATGGGATATCACCGGTTCAGGCTGGTGGTGGAGGTGTAATGGTGTGGGGGATGGGATATCACCGGTTCAGGCTGGTGGTGGAGGTGTAATGGTGTGGGGGATGGGGTATCACTGGTTCAGGCTGGTGGTGGGGGTGTAATGGTGCGGGGGATGGGATATCACCGGTTCAGGCTGGTGGTGGGGGTGTAATGGTGTGGGGGATGGGATATCACCGGTTCAGGCTGGTGGTGGGGGTGTAATGGTGTGGGGGATGGGATATCACCGGTTCAGGCTGGTGGTGGGGGTGTAATGGTGTGGGGGATGGGGTATCACCGGTTCAGGCTGGGGGTGGGGGTGTAATGGTGTGGGGGATGGGGTATCACCGGTTCAGGCTGATGGTGGGGGTGTAATGGTGTGGGGGATGGGGTATCACCGGTTCAGGCTGGTGGTGGGGGTGTAATGGTGTGGGGGATGGGGTATCACCGGTTCAGGCTGGGGGTGGGGGTGTAATGGTGTGGGGGATGGGGTATCACCGGTTCAGGCTGATGGTGGGGGTGTAATGGTGTGGGGGATGGGGTATCACCGGTTCAGGCTGGTGGTGGGGGTGTAATGGTGGGGGGGATGGGATATCACCGGTTCAGGCTGGTGGTGGGGGTGTAATGGTGTGGGGGATGGGGTATCACCGGTTCAGGCTGGTGGTGGGGGTGTAATGGTGTGGGGGATGGGGTATCACCGGTTCAGGCTGGTGGTGGGGGATGTAATGGTGTGGGGGATGGGATATCACCAGTTCAGGCTGGTGGTGGGGGTGTAATGGTGTGGGGGATGGGATATCACCGGTTCAGGCTGGTGGTGGGGGGTGTAATGGTGTGGGGGATGGGGTATCACCGGTTCAGGCTGGTGGTGGGGGTGTAATGGTGTGGGGGATGGGGTATCACCGGTTAAGGCTGGTGGTGGGGGTGTAATGGTGTGGGGGATGGAGTGTCCCCATCTTCTGATGGCTCCTTCCAGCAGGATAATGCACCATGTCACAAAGCTCCAATCATCTCACCACTGGACAATGAGGTCCCTGTACTCCAATGGCCTCCACACTCACCACATCTCATCCAATAGAGCACCTTTGGGATGTGGTGGAATGGGAGATTGGCATCATGGATGTGCAGCCGACAAATCTGCAGTAAGGATGGTCCTGATGTTTGAGTTGAACACAAGGTCGGACGTTCACGCGCCGACGAGTGCTCCATAATGCACTGTGAATTGCAGTGCATTGACGGCTGCTGATTGCCCAAAGCATGCATCTGACCTGCATGCTTTGGCCAATCACAGTGCGATGTACTGTCAGAGCCATGATTGGCCAAAGGCAGGATAATACAGTGCAGTCAGTGTACAGTATATAATACATTTCAAGCAGTGTACAGTATATAATACAATGCAGTCAGTGTACAGTATATATTACAGTGCAGTCAGTGTACAGTATATATTACAGTGCAGTCAGTGTACAGTATATAATACAGTGCAGTCAGTGTACAGTATATATCACAGTGCAGTCAGTGTACAGTATATATTACATTTCAGGCGGTGTGCAGTATATAATAATTCAGGCGGTGTACAGTATATATTACAGTGCAAGCGGTGTACAGTATATAATACAGTAAAGGTGGTGTACAGTATATAAGTGCAGTCAGTGTACAGTATATATTACAGTGCAGTCAGTGTACAGTATATATTACAGTGCAGTCAGTGTACAGTATATATTACAGTGCAGTCAGTGTACAGTATATAATAGAGTGCAGTCAGTGTACAGTATATATTACAGTGCAGTCAGTGTACAGTATATAATACAGTGCAGTCGGTGCACAGTATATATTACAGTGCAGTCAGTGTACAGTATATAATACAGTGCAGGCGGTGTACAGTATATAATACAGTGCAGTCAGTGTACAGTATATATTACAGTGCAGTCAGTGTACAGTATATATTACAGTGCAGTCAGTGTACAGTATATAATACAGTGCAGTCAGTGTACAGAATACAATACAGTGCAGTCAGTGTACAGTATATATTACAGTGCAGTCAGTGTACAGTATACAATACAGTGCAGTCAGTGTACAGTATATATTACAGTGCAGTCAGTGTACAGTATACAATACAGTGCAGTCAGTGTACAGTATATAATACAGTGCAGTCGGTGCACAGTATATATTACAGTGCAGTCAGTGTACAGTATATAATACAGTGCAGTCAGTGTACAGTATATAATACAGTGCAGTCAGTGTACAGTATATATTACAGTGCAGTCAGTGTACAGTATATAATACAGTGCAGTCAGTGTACAGTATATAATACAGTGCAGTCAGTGTACAGTATATATTACAGTGCAGTCAGTGTACAGTATATATTACAGTGCAGTCAGTGTACAGTATATAATACAGTGCAGTCGGTGCACAGTATATATTACAGTGCAGTCAGTGTACAGTATATAATACAGTGCAGGCGGTGTACAGTATATAATACAGTGCAGTCAGTGTACAGTATATATTACAGTGCAGTCAGTGTACAGTATACAATACAGTGCAGTCAGTGTACAGTATATATTACAGTGGAGTCAGTGCACAGTATACAATACAGTGCAGTCAGTGTACAGTATATGTTACAGTGCAGTCAGTGTACAGTATATATTACAGTGCAGTCAGTGTACAGTATATATTACAGTGCAGTCAGTGTACAGTATATAATACAGTGCAAGCGGTGTAGAATACATAATACAGTGCACCTATTAAAGTCTATGTGACATGAACATTAAAAATCAAAAGTCCTCATTTTAAAGGCTTATATGCAAGTTAAAAAGTGTTTGGGGACCCGGGTACTGCCCCAGGGGACATGCATCAATGCAAAAAAAAAGTTTTTAAAACAATTGTTTTTTTCAGGAGCAGTGATTTATATAATTCTTAAAGTGAAACAATAAAAATTAAATATTCCTTTAAATATCATGCTTGGAGGGGTCCCCTTAGTCTGCCTGTAAAGTGGCGCATCTGTGCGATGTGTTTTACAGTGCTTACAGTTCCTTCTAAAGAAAAAAATGTAATTTAAACTTACATAGAGACCAAGCAGCTGTGATCAGTGTGAGGCTGTAGGCATCACTGAGAAAACAGAGACTGAGGAAGACAGGGAGCCAGCCAGCTCAAGGTATGGATATCAGTGGTGGCTTTTTCAGTTGCACACAAGGATGACTGCTGTCAAAATGCCTGGTGGATGTTGGGATGCATTTGAAAAAAGGCGAAGTCCCTGGAAACGTGCCATGCACACCCCCTCTCCCGACATCCACCAGGCATTTTGACAGCAGTCATCTCCCTGTGCAGCCTAGAAGGCTGCCGCTAATATCCATACTTTGAGCTGGCTGGCTCCCCGTCATCCTCAGTCTCTGTTTACTCAGTGATGCCTTCAGCCTTACACTGATCACAGCTGCTTGGTCTCAGGTGTTCCCTATCTATGCTGTTTCATGCTAACTTCAATGTAAGTGTGCTGCTTATTTTAATCTATGTTGTTTCATGCTAATGTAGCACCCTCCTAGTTTAGTATTTGATCTTTCTGCTTACTAGGAAGATGGTCAGGTAAAACTCAGAGTGCTCTCTACCTAACAGGGAACAGGATCTATTGGTTAGGTCTGCTCATTGTGCTCAGGTGCAGCTCAGCTTGTTATGACTGTCCCTCACTGGTCCAATAGGGAGGAATATTGGACAGTGGGAGGGGGGGACCTGACAAGTGAGTACACAGGCTTTGTTACAGCCCTGGCATTGGCAGAGAAGAAGTGCTGCATTGCATGCTGGGATACTGTATTAAAGCCTGGGGAACATGTGCTCAGAGTTAGTTAAACTGGGTAACAGAGTCCAGGAGGGAGGGAGCGGCTGCCCTCTCCTCCGGGGAGGTGGTCTTGCAACCTTGGGTGGTCGACCCAGGGGCCTAGAGAGAGAGAGAAGCTGCACCCAGAGGTCCTGCAGAGCTGACTGGAAGGGAGACACCAGGAAGGATCTGATTCTGCCTGTTGTGAGTACAGGTCTGTGTCTTTGGGGCCTCTCGAGTGAGGACCGTCCCCTTCACCTAGAAGAGTCAGTGGACAGGTGTCAGTAAAGGGGACGCTAGAGAGTGTCCTAAAGATAATGTAGTGCATCAAGTCTGCTGCTAGTGAGAGCAAGAAGACTTAATTCCTCCATACATGTGGCTGTATGATCAAAGCAGTGTGACTGCTTCCACCAGTAATCCGGTGAGGTCAAGTGAGAGTTGTCCTTATCCACTGTGAATAGTTCCAGTTGGAGTATCCCACTCATCCCTTCTCCCATCCAAGTTCCAAAGTAGAATACAAAAACACAAATACCCTGGACTGGTTTATTGAATAGCGAGCATGCGGGAGTAAGGGTGGGACAAGTGAAACCCCTAGCAACCAAGTGGGAACCCTTAGCACTCAGCTGCTGGTAACCAGAGAGAGGCCTAAGAAGTCAACACTCAGCAAGCCCTACGGGGACAGTGCTAGACTAACTTCAATGTAAGTTCATACTGACCTCAGCACTCTGCTGTTTGTTTTCTTCTACACTTAGGATCGAGGCAAGTACACACTATAGAAGGATATGCTTTGTTCATCCACTTCGCATCCAGGCCAATTCTGACACTTTGCTCCTACATGTCAAAAATCATCATTTCTTTGCTAAAAAATTACATAGAACCCCCAAACATTATATATATATATATATATTTTTAGCAGAGATCCTAGAGAATAAAATGGCGGTCATTGCAACTTTTTATCTTGCACGGTATTTGCGCAGCCAAATGGCGCCAAACTTTGGTACTTAAAAATCCCCATAGGCGACGCTTTAAAATTTTTTACTGGTTACATGTTTTGAGTTACAGAGGAGGTCAGGGCCAAAATATTGCTCTCGCTCTAACGTTCGCGGCGATACCTCACATGTGTGGTTTGAACACCGTTTTCATATGTGGGCGGGACTTACATATGCGTTCGCTTCTGCGTGCGAGCTCACGGGGACAGGGGCGCTTTAAAAAAAAAAAATTTTTTTATTGTTAATTTTACTTAAAATTTTTTATTTTGACACTTTAAAAAAAAAAAAAAAAAAATTTGATCACTTTTATTCCTATTACAAGGAATGTACACATGTATGACATGATCAGTCCTTTTTACAGTGAGATATGGGGTTAATAAGACCCCACATCTCACCTCTAGGCTGGGAAGCCTAAAATAAAAATAAAACAATCGCCGCTTCCCAGCCGAAGCGGCACCGTTTTTTTGAATGCAGAGGCCGGGCGTGACGTCATAACATCGCGCCCGGCCTCCGAACGATCATAGAGACTCCGGCGACCATCTGGTCCGCCGGAAATCTCTATGATCTATATCCGGCGCCGGCGGATCCGCTCTCCGACTCACCGATCGCTGAGGTGAGTCGGTAGAAGCACCGGAGGGCGGTGGGAGGGGGGGGCGTCCCCTTTCGCTGCCCGTAAGAACGATGAAGCGGTGGAACAGCCGCTATGATCATTCTTATGGTGTACGGAATCACCGGCTGAAAATGCCGGTATCTGAATGATGTCTGTAGCCTCAGGCATCATTCAGATATAACCCCGGAAAGTCGAGGCCGTCGTATGACGGCCTCCGGATGTCAAGAGGTTACGAATGGGTCAGGAAGGCATAGACAGTCATCCTCTTCTTCTGGTAGGACAGCCTTGTGGCACACTCAAAATGTAGATGAAAGCACGGCCTTGCACCTCAACAGATCTGTCTCCTGAACACGAATATGCCCGATGTGGGTGGAACATGTCAGAGGGTCGTGACCGAGGGGCTAGAATCCGAGCTGAAGCCTACATAAATACCTAATAGAAAATGTGGCTTCAAGGGAAAGCAATTCTGTGTCCACCACTGTGAGTACAAGCCGGGGAAGGAGCTTGTGTCGGATCCCATGAAGGTGCACATCATTGCAGACCCACCAACATTGGATTGAATGGCAGTCTCAGCCTGGATACGCCCCCCCCCCCCCGGAGCTTATTCATGGGGATCCCCATGATGGAGCTCCAAGGGATGGAGTTAAACAGTTGAATACTTGCATGCCATATTAGATCTGTCTCTTGGTTTAGGCCCCTAGTGAAGGTCCAGTGGCAAGGCCAGCCCCCACAGAGCCCCAAAGATCTATTGATTAGTTGGATTATCACATTTTCACTAAGTTGTTCCAGGAAAATTAAATACAAAATCTGTCTGTTTTTTTTTTTGGTTTTTTTTTTGACCTGAGATGTAAAAAGCTACATTAATGGATGTTATTGTTGATGCACATCAGATCTACACCAGCGAGGAGTCTTTTTGTTTTCACGGGAATACATCAGAGATCTCTGAATTTTCTCGATGACCCTTTGCATGTTTTTTAACTGCACTAATAAAGATCAACAAATGAAGGCCTTCACCCATCACATCCATTCAGACGGTAAATTCTTGCTCCCGGTACATGGCTACTCTATCCTAGACAATGATTTCATTACAAGACCAAACCTGGAGCTCTACATCCGAAGGACAAACCACGCTGCCTTGTTAATTGGCTTCTACCTGAGTTCACTATCGATAAAGTGTAATTGCAAGGACTTTCAGACAAAAGAAATGTAACACTTCCTTGACTTCATGAACAAATACAGTAAAGACTCTTTTTTTTTTTCTACAAACATACACATTAAAAACAAGTAATAATATGAATATAAAATATATAATGATATATTCAACATATATATGGACATCATTGTCTTATCCGGTCAAATGTTTCCAATATAGTTTATGGACCAAACTATTCTGTTTTACTTTACATAATATTAGAATTACACGATGCATAGCACTACCAAATATTATACCTTTATACACTATATTGTCAAAAGTATTGGGACGCCTGCCTGGGAGTTGGCCCACCCTTTGCAGCTATAACAGCTTCAACTCTTCTGGGAAGGCCGTCCACAAGGTTTAGGAGGGTGTCTATGGGAATGTTTGACCATTCTTCCAGAAGAGCATTTGTGAGGTCGGGCACTGATGTTGAACGAGAAGGCCTAGCCCGCAGTCTCTGCTCTAATTCATCCCAAAGGTGTTCTATCGGGTTGAGATCAGGACTCTGTGCAGGCTAGTCAAGTTCCTCCACCCCAAACTCGCTCATCCATGTGTTTATGGACCTTGCTTTGTGCACTGGTGTGCAGTCATGTTGGAACAGGAAGGGGGCATCCCCAAACTGTTCCCAGTAAGTTGGGAATTGTCCAAAATGTCTTGGTATGCTGACTCCTTAAGAGTTCCCTTCACTGGAACTAAGGGGCCAAACCCAACCCCTGAAAAAACAACCCCACACCATAATCCCTCCTCCACCCGCCCACACCATAATCCCACCTCCAACAAATGAATTGGACCAGTGCACAAAGCAAGGTCCATAAAGACATGGATGTACGAGTTTGGGGTGGAGGTACTTGACCCTTGAACTAAGGGGCCAAGCCCAACCCCTGAAAAACAACCCCACACCATAATCCCCCCTCCACCAAATGATTTGGAGGGGTGGCCCAATACTTTTGGCAATACATTGAGTGAGTTTGGGGTGGAGGAACTTGACTGACCTCAACCTGATAGAACAGGCCTTCTCGTCCAACATCACTGCCTGACCTCACAAATGCGTTTTTGGAAGAATGGTCAAACATCCCCATGGACACACTCCTAAACCTTGTGGACAGCCTTCCCAGATGCTGTTATAGCTGCAAAGGGCGGAGCCAACTCAATATTGAACCCTACGGACTAAGACTGGGATGCCTTTAAAGTCCATGTGTGCGTGTAAAGGCAGGTGTCCCAATACTTTTGACAATATAGTGTATTTTGAGACTAGTTTAGTGGTGTAGCTGGGGGCAGAGTTGTGGATTGGTTTTTAGGTTGTTGTAACTACTTTGAATTGTATTCGTTGAGTGAGCGGCAGAGAGGAGTGGAGGACACTGAATGGAAGCCGGTGGAGGGATTGGCAGGGAGGGGTGGAGGACACTGAATGGAGGCCAGTGGTGGGATTGGCAGAGAGAGGCGTAGGACACTGAATGGAAGCCGGTGGAGGAATTGGCAGAGAAGAGTGGAGGACACTGAATGGAAGACAGTGAAGGGATTGGCAGAGAGTGGTGGAGGACACTGAAAGGAGGCCAGTGGAGGGATTGGCAGAGAGGAGTGGAGTACACTGAATGGAAGTCAGTGGAGGGATTGGCAGAGAGGAGTGGAGGACACTGAATGGAAGCCAGTGGAGGGATTGGCAGAGAAGAGTGGAGGACACTGAATGGAAGACAGTGAAGGGATTGGCAGAGAGAGGCGTAGGACACTGAATGGAAGCCAGTGGAGGGATTGGCAGAGAAGAGTGGAGGACACTGAATGGAAGACAGTGAAGGGATTGGCAGAGAGTGGTGGAGGACACTGAATGGAAGCCAGTGGAGGGATTGGCAGAGAGGAGTGGAGGACACTGAATGGAAGCCGGTGGAGGGATTGGCAGGGAGGGGTGGAGGACACTGAATGGAGGCCAGTGCTGGGATTGGCAGAGAGGGGTGGAGGACACTGAATGGAGGCCAGTGGTGGGATTGTCGAAGAGGGGTGGAGGACACTGAATGGAAGCCGGTGGAGGGATTGGCAGAGAAGAGTGGAGGACACTGAATGGAAGAGTGGAGGACACTGAATGGAAGACAGTGAAGGGATTGGCAGAGAGTGGTGGAGGACACTGAAAGGAGGCCAGTGGAGGGATTGGCAGAGAGGAGTGGAGTACACTGAATGGAAGCCAGTGGAGGGATTGGTAGAGAGGGGTGGAGGACACTGAATGGAAGCCGGTGGAGGAATTGGCAGAGAAGAGTGGAGGACACTGAATGGAAGACAGTGAAGGGATTGGCAGAGAGTGGTGGAGGACACTGAATGGAGGCCAGTGGTGGGATTGGCAGAGAGGGGTGGAGGACACTGAATGGAGGCCAATGGTGGGATTGGCAGAGAGGAGTGGAGGACACTGAATGGAAGCCAGTGGAGGGATTGGCAGAGAGGAGTGGAGGACACTGAATAGTTGGTAAGGTGGATGAGTCTGGCGGCAGCATTCATGATGGAGTGAGCTGATAGCTTATGTAAAGGTAAGCCAATGAGGGGCAAGTTGCAGTAGTCGAGGCGAGAGATGACCAGGGAGTGAATTAGAAGCTTTGTGGTGTCATTGGTTAGGAAGGTACCTATTCTGGAGATATTGCAGAGGTTGAGGCGGCATGATAGGACAGTTCAGAGTCCAGAATTACCCCTAGCACCCTGGCATGTGGGGATGGACTGATAGTTGTGCCATTGATCTTGACAGAGAAGTCCGGGGAAGGGGCACGTGGGGGAGAAAATATTATGATGTTTGAGGGCTCTACGTAATTTTCTAGCAAACAATACAGATTTTTACATGTAAGCAAACGTGTCAGAAAAGGCCAGGTCTTCAAGTGGATAGTACAGCAAAGATTCTATTTGGTGCTCTTCATATGATTACCGGTAACAACTTTTTGTTGTTTTTCGGAGAAGAAGCGTGATATACGCAATAGCACACTAAGCCGTTACCCTCGCTGAGTAGATTTAAAAACACTTCAACTGGGAAATGAAAAGTCTCCCTGGCAACACTAACTGGGCGCTCCTTGGCATCACACAACGTTCTGTTCTCCAAACTTCAGTTCCCAGAATGTTTGCTGGAGCGGTAATGGGCTCAATTAACCTCAATTAGTTCCACGTCACGGGACAAAAGATTTATTTAGATACTGTTAGGAGTGGTGGGGACGAGATCCAGGAACGTGGTTGGTGGTATTGCCGCATTTAATGCGCACTAGTCAAGAACAAAAGCACATATAGCTGGAGCCCTGGCCAGGCTAGCCGGAAAAAAAAAAAAAAACAACATAATTCTCCCAACGTTAATGGATTTTCACAATGCCGGTATTTAGAATACCCTGTAGTTGAGTTTTGACCTCATGATTAGGCCCACGTGTGACAGCTGAAAGAAGTGAAAAACAAAAGCCCACTTATTCGTTGGGTAAGGTCACCATGGATTGCCGGCCAGGCCAGTATAACACTTAGCTGGTAACTATGAAGAAAAGCCTCGTTCAAAAAAAAAACAGACACTCCAAAATGGAAATTGAAAAACTGAAAACGGGAAATCAATATTGAGTCTGACTTCTCGGCTTCCGTGTTCAGTCCCTAATGCCTCGGTGATTCTGATTAAATTCTGGTAATTCTTGGCTTTTGATGGGTTGTACTGATAATTGAATCAAGAGAATCTTTCATTCGTTAATTGTTGATTCAAATGAATATCTTGGCATGCAGATCCATCTTCTTTCTGAGCAGAATTAACCAATCTAGGAAGCCAAGGAGTCCTGAATTGTACACAAAGACAGATCCGCAAGCGTATATGACGGAGAATCAAACAAACCCGAATGTCTAATAAAATAAAATGTAAAAAAAAAAAATCTGTGTTGAGGTCTTTTACATATACCTGAAGAAAGCAGCCACCATGAAATTGTCATACCAAGCAGGCATGAAACAAAGAATATAAAGCAGCTCATTTCACAACACAAGTCCACAATTCTGTAGACCAATAAGTAGCGCCAACAAATAAATCAAACAGCAATCTCAATATTGTGCAAAAAGAATATAAGTAAAGTGCACGTAATCATTTCAGGAGTTGCGGCAGACATATCATCTCCCCGGATCATTTCAATGTAGGTGTTGGCAGTTGAGGCACGCCCTTCAGACTCAGTTTCCTAACCCGGTGGTTCTGGAATTTCCATCCAATAGAGCATCTTCTGATCTCTGGGGTGACGGGGAAGCCCCTTTCTTCCCTGTACCTATCTCTGAAAGTAACCCATGACATTAAGCATACCCGTTCGCTGAGCAGATGGAGAGTAGACATTTCTTAAAGCGGAGTTCCACACAAAAATGGAACTTCCGCTTTTCGGAACCCTCCCCCCCTCCGGTGTCACATTTGGCACCTTTCAGGGGGGAGGGGGGTGCAGATACCTGTCTAAGACAGGTATTTGCACCCACTTCCGGCATAGACTCCCATGGGAGTCTACGCCTCTTCCTGTCCCTCCGCGCTGTCTCCTGGGAAACACACAGCTCCCAGGAGAGAGCGGGGACCACTTGGAACGCGCAACGCGACTCGCGCATGTGCAGTAGGGAACCGGGAAGTGCAGCCGCAACGCTTCACTTCCTGATTCCCTCACCTAGGATGGCGGCATCGCTGGACCCTGGGACAGGTAAGTGGCCATGTATTAAAAGTCAGCAGCTGCAGTATTTGTAGCTGCTGGCTTTTAATATTTTTTTTTTTTAGGCTGATGTAGGTGGACCCCCGTTTTAATTGGGGGGATGAGGAGCGGAAGGATTGTGTCGCAACATTTATTCCTTCTATGATCCCGGCCAAGGACCGATTTATTCAGCTAAAATTTCTACGCAGGGTTTACTACACCCTGCTGTCAGGGCTGGGCTCAGCCCTTCCTTCTTAGAGCTGGCCGCTCAGCTGTTGGCTAATTTCCAGCTTCCATCTCTCTCCACAGTTACTCAGCTGTTGATGATATCCTGCTCATCAGTCCCGACTACTTAAGCCGTCCAGTCCAGAGGATCTCTGCCTTCGCCTTGGTCAACATCACCGAGACGATCTCCTGTGTTCCTGTTTAAAGACTTGCTTTGCTGACATCCCTTCTGGCTCCAGATCCTGCTTGCTCTTTCACTACGTTGATCCCTGACTTCTGGCTTGGCTGACTATCCATTCCGGTTGCTGAACTCTGGCTATGTTTTGACTACGTTTGTTCTTTTTACTTTTATTATTAAACAAGTGTGATTTAACTGTACTTCTGTCTCGGTCTGATTTCATGGTTTTGGACATCTGCAGAGGCTAGCTGATATCTATCCCAATCTTCGCCCATTTTGTACTTGATGCAACCGTGGACTGGGAACCTTTTTTTATATGGTTTGGTCCTGTCCCAAACTCTGTCCTTACTGGCAGGCTGTGGCAGATACTCCGAGTGTTATAAGTGGATTTGATATACCTCTGGATCGTCTGATCCTATTACTGAGCTACTTGGAGGATGTGGAGGGAGACGGGTACACCAAGCTATGCATTACCTTCACCCTGTTCTATGCCAGGAGAGAAGTCCTGCTGAGATGGAAGAGGAAGGATCCTCGTTCGCGAGACTCATGGCAGCAGACGATTAATAATGTGCTACCACTGTATAAGATCACATACGAGAGCAGGAATTGCCCAGGAAAGTTTGACAAAGTATGGTCAAACTGGATAGATACTTGTAGTTAATCCTTCGATGGCCTACTGTATGTAGGACCCTATCTTGCGTATTTATATTTGGGATCGGTGGCCCGGGTCCCCCCCCTTTTTTTTTTAGAGATCCTGGTTGTTTTACCTGCTGACACTATGGGGTAGAGCAGGATTAGGGATACCTATCCGCTTAAACTCCTAATTTTACTTTCCATGTGCATATTTTGCTCCCTCTATATGATGTTTTATTGTATGTGGGTAATCGATACTATAAGTGCTACCTTAGCTCTGATGCTTTTGTTATGACATCTACTGTAGGGCATGACCTTTCATTGATATTTTGCTTATGTTTTTGTACTGTCATTGTTAGTCCAATAAAAATCTTTTCTGTTAAAAAAAAAAGAAAAAGTGCACGCAATAATAAAAATCAATCCTAAAAAGTCAGAGATAATTGGTATTAAACCACAACGTACAGTATATAAATGATATACATGCAAAACTAAGCAAAGTGAAAGAAAAAAAGTCCAATAATCCGTGATAAATAACAACTTATATATGACATAGAGAATGTTGCTAGAAGTGTCCCCACACTCCTATCTCCTGTTAAAGAAAGCGAGCATCCACCACCAGGTGTCACCGTTCAAGAAAGCCTCTTACCGGAACAGTGCGGACCATAATATAGTATCCACCTCAATTCCACCCACAATTTCACCCCCTTCCTGCCCTGGCCAAATTCTCAGCTTTCAGCGCTGTAACACTTTGAGTGACAATTACGTGGTCATGCAACACTGTACACATATGAGATTTTTATCATTTTCTTCAGACAACTAGAGCTTTCCTTTGGGGGTATTTAATCACTGCTGTTTTTGTTTATTTTTTGCTAAATAAACGGAAAAAAAAGACTAAAAATAAAAATTTTGTAAATAAGTAATTTTTCTCTTTCACTGATGGGCATTGATGAGGGTGTACTGATAAGGCGGCACTGATGGGCAATGATGAGGCGGCACTGATGAAGTTGCACTAATACGGCGGCACTGATGGGCAATGATGAGGCGGCACTGATAAGGTTGCACTGATAAGGCGGCACTGATGGGTAATGATGAGGCGGCACTGATGGGCACTGATGAGGCCACACTGATAAGGCAGCACTGATGGGTAATGATGAAGTTGGCACTGATGAGACTACACTGATGAGCAATGATGAGGTGGCACTGATGGGCGCTGATGAGGCTGCACTGATAAGGCGGCACTGATGGGCAATGATGAGGCGGCACTGATAAGGTTGCACTGATGAGACTGCACTGATGGGCAATGATGAGGCGGCACTGATGGGCACTGATGAGGCTGCACTGATAAGGCGGCACTGATGGGCAATGATGAAGGCAGCACTGATGAGACTGCACTGATGGGCAATGATGAGGTGGCACTGATGGGCACTGATGAGGCTGCACTGATGGTCCCTGATAGGCTGCACTGATGGGCACTAATGAGGATGCACTGATGGGCACTGATGAATACTAATGAGGAGGCACTGATAAGGTTGCACTAATAAGGCAGCACTGATGGGCAATGATGAGGCAGCACTTATGGGCACTGATGAGGCTGCACTGATGGGCACTGATGAGCACCAATAAGGAGGAACTGATGAGGTTGCACTGATAAGGTGGCACTGATGGGCAATGATGAGGCGGCATTGATGGGCACTGATGAGGCTGCACTGATGGGCACAGATGAGGTGGCACCGATAAGGCGGCACTGATAAGTGCCCATCAGTGCAGCCTCATTAGGCCTCATGAGGAGGCACCGATAAAGCGGCACTGATGGGCAATGATGAGGCGGCACTGATGGCCACTGATGAGCACTAACGAGGAGGCACTAATAAGGTTGCACTGATAAGGTTGCACTGATGGGCACTGATGAGCACTAATGAGGAGGCACTGATAAAGCGGCACTGATTAGCACCAATGGGGCTGCACTGACTATCAGTGTAAATGTCCCCTGTCACAGGATAGCTGGTTATCGGCTTTCCTTTCCTTGCACACCGACAGCACTGAGGAAAGGAAATGCTGAGAACCAACATTTGTTTCCATGTGATAAGCTGTGATTGGCCCTTTACCTGGATCTGTGATCAGTTGTGTCTGCCTGACACAGCAATCACAAAGCTGGCACATTGCACGCCCTGAGGGCCCACAGGGGGGTGGGGAAGATGTCAATAGATGCCCCCCCCCCCCAGAACTGGATGACCTTTCTGTAGCCGTCTTTCGGCTCTGGCATGGTCAGCAAGTGGTTAAAGAAGCCTCTTACCGGACAGTGTGGATCCTTACATTATAAATGGTCAGATAGCATCATCCATCTGAATCTCTCCACCACCATAAGATGTTCACAATAAGAAAATAAAAATGGCACAATCCCATGTAAAACAATTCTGCGTTATTAACCTCCCTGGCGGTATGATTATTTCTGATTTTAGGTGCTGAAAGCGGTACAATTATTTTGCACAGAAAATTGGCGTTTTATATTGTAGGCCTGTAATTCTTAGGAATAGTTCACTTAAATCTGTCCAAACAAGAGTCTAGTAGACATCCCGGGTATGATAAAGTTTGAAAAACTAAATAAAAAATTATAATATAATAAATAACTATAAATAATTATAACAAATAATAATATAATAATAATAAAAAATATATAATAATGTAATCAAATCAAAAACACTGAAATTTGCTCAGTTGCAGAATTTTGGCTTTTATTACTTTTAGTGTTTGATGACGAATTTCCCCACAAATCACTATCGCTCAATTCTGCGAGTGATTCTAATTTATTATCGCTTTTTTCTAGCTGGTCTAAAACCACTTTTGATGTAAAGAGACAGTTTTGGTTGCTATGGACAATCTCCAGTTTCCTGGCAGAAAGAACAGTTTTATATATATAAAACTGCATGCAGGACACTGGGCAAACCACTAGGGACAAAGGGGATGTGTAGTTATTTGATACAGTACTGTAATCTGTAAGATTACAGTATGCTGTATCTATACTGTGTGTTTCACTATTTGAATTTACCGCCGAACTCTGTCCCCGTGCGTCGCAACGCTCGCAGGGAACGGAGCTCGGCACTGTGAATCGAGCGAGACACAGCGGCTCGCCGATCACAGCGGGGAGACATCGCAGGATCCAGGGGACAAGGTAAGTATACTCTTCCTGGATCCTGCGATGCAAGCCCGAGTCTGGCTCGGGGATACCGCTTTTGGTATGGAAAAATCCAACCCGAGCCAGACTCGGGAATACCGCCAGGGCGGTTAAAAGACACCACTTGGGAAAAACAATCCTTAAAATACATGCAAATGAGCAAATCCGCTAATAAAACTTCACATGTAGCAGGTCAAAAACAGCCGCACATCCCAGATACAAAGAACCGCTAATGAAACTTCCAGTGTAGCAGGCTGAATCAGTCGCACCGGGCTCCAAGCTCCGGTTGGTGGGCGTGCATAGGGGATGTCACATTGTATCCACACCCTACGCGTTTCGGCAGGAAATTATGTCGGAAATTATGTCGTCGGGGCCCGGCTGGATGCCGTATATTACGCATGAAAACCTTAAAATGCAATGCCCGCTGCTAAGCAACCATAGTAAATAGCGCTGCCACAGGCACATTCAAGTGCCCTAATACAATTATATGAAACACCTAATGGTAAAATACAAACTACAATTGCCAATATATTTAAAAAGAGAGAAAAAAAGGGAGAAAACTCCCATCTTGTAGCAAAAATAAATATTAAAATTGCCATTACAGTATAACTAAAAATGGGGAAAAAAATCCTTTTTATAACCAACATAATAACGCAATTTTGCCCTCAACCTGCTACATCGGATTACAGGAAATAAAAACTGCAAAAAGTCAAAACTATTAAAACGCTATAATACAGAGGAATCTCAAAGGTATAAATTGTGTTCTTTGCTCATCTAAAGTTAACAAAATCGCTTTCCAAATAAAATCTGACATAGGGACCTTCACGTCCCAGCAATGATCAAGAACCAAATCAATATTATAAAGATTTATCAATAATATAACATTCATGATTACCCCATACATCATCATCATTGGGGGGTCCCCAATTCTCCGACTATTGCTGTGTTGATAACCTGCAAAAAAATAAAGTCCAGGGCCAAATTTTTGCCCCAGTCCAGTCCTGCCTTTCAAGCTTTACCCCTGCTGACCGACTCGGTCCCTGGCTTGACACACAAGGCTGAAATAACTAATAATAACTATTAAATTATAGGTATTGGAATTTCCTTTCAAATGTAACGAATACGAACGTATCCAAAAGTTCGAATTATCTGAAATAATGAATGGCGTATCTAAAAGAATGGAACGTCACGATCTAATAATAATAAATAATAATAATAAAACCTTTTAATTATTATTATTTATTATTAATTTGTTCCATTCCATTTGTTTAGATGCGGCATTCGTTATTTTGGATAATTCGTAACTTCAGAGAAATTTGTATTCGTTACATTCACAAACAACCAAATTTGAAAGGAAATTCCAATACCTATAATTTAATAGTTAGTTATTATTTCGAATTTTAATGATTTTCTTTCTTTTTTTCAGAAATTTCAAATTTTCGGATTTTCTAATTTTTTGGAATTCGAAAATTTGGAAATTCGGAAATACGAAATTCGGAAATTTCTAAATTCGGAAATCCGAAAATCCGAAAACGAAAATTCGGAAAATCGAAAATCCGAATTTTCAAATTTCCAAATTTCCAAATTTTCAAATTTCCGAATTTCCGAAAAAAGCAAAAAAACGAATGAAACGAAAACAATAAATTTTTTTGTCAGTGCACATGTCTAATATTTACCAGAGCTCCTAATGGTGGGGATGGGTTTTGCTGCGTGTTAGTACCAGGTCACGGTCCTCAGGATCACCCCACCAGGAGGTGAGAAACCCGGGGTCCAGTAGCAGATATAGCAGGTAAGGATCAAGCAGAAACGTAGTCAGTAAACAGGCCAAAGGACAGTAACAAGCGGTTGAAGGTTGGGATCAAGCAGAAGCGTAGTCGAGGGACAAGCAAAAGATCAGTAAAGAGTGTAGTGAAGATATGGACAGCTGCCGGTATGCAAAGGAGCAAGATTTTGATTGGAGAAAGCACAATAATGGGAAGGCAGGGGCGAGCATTATGATCTTGTGCTGCTAAGTAAGAGTGATCAATGTAGCACCATGTATTTGTGATCGCAGCTAGTTGCTGTCGCCCCTGCACTAATCCGTGTGTATATCAGAGTTTTCCTGGTCCCCATGTGTCCCCTGTGATCACACAGAGCCTCCCCTCCATATTTCTGTGGACTTACTTGGCAATTTTCTTTGATGTCTCCTTGGAGCTCTATGAAAATTGGTGGTCCTTAGAAATTTCCCTGAAGAAGCCAATGTTGGCAAAACATGTTGGGATATAACATTAAATATTGGTCATCTCCTATATATGGACATTTTATATAAATAAACTTTTCTTTATACAAAAAATGAAAATTGGTGGGTGGTATGTCCTAATAGATACGGCACCTCATCCCTGGATCAGAAAATGAATAACAGGACATGGAGATGGGGATTATAGCGGTGCCAGTAACAACTAAACACACATGGTATCATAAAAGTATCAAATCTTTAATATTGTAAAATTTAAAATCAAGCAACACATAATTTGTAAATGGTATACAAGTGGAGCACTTTGCAATTTTTTCTGTTGACCGACACCACTGATGTTGAATGGTAGTAGTAGGCAAAAATGTTTTTAAAAATGGCGTGGGCTCCCCACAAGAATCCATACCAGACCCTTATCCAAGCACACAACCTGGCAGGCCACAGGAAAAGAGGGGGGATGAGAGAGTACCCCCCCAAACCGTACCAGGCCACATGCCCTCAACATTGGGAGGGTGCTTTGAGGTAGCCCCCAAAAGCACCTTGTCCCCATGTTGATGAGGACAAGGGCCTCATCCCCACAACCCTTGGCCGGTGGTTGTGGGGGTCTGCGGGCGGGGGGCTTATCGGAATCTGGAAGCCCCCTTTAACAAGGGGACCCCCAGATCCCACCCCCCCCCCGTGTGAAATGGTAATGGGGTACAAAAGTACCCCTACCATTTCACAAAAAAAGTGTAAAAAATTTTACAAATGACACTTCTGACACCCGGTGACCCCACCTCCCTCTGACGCACAGGGACTTGACAGGGTCACCCTGGTTACGTAACGGGTGACCCCGCCCCATCTGACGTCACGGGAAAAGGTGCTGCATTATATAAGAAGTGTCAGAAGAAGAGAAGCGTCATACAGCGGGAGCCTCCCATGGATGCGGAGCGGCCCAAGAACGAAGCGGGGAAGAAGACGCCGCAGAGGAAGGTGCCAGACGAGAACACCAGAGCAAGAAGCAGAGGATCAGAGGAAGAAGAAAAAGGAGGAAGAAACTGAAGGAAGGAAGAAGGAAGAAGACCTGAAGAAGATGGAAAGAAGAAGACTTTAATTAAAGGAATTGTCAAAAACTGTCACTTGTCATTTTTACTTTTGTACCCCATTTCACACGGGGGGCGGGATCTGGGGGTCCCCTTGTTAAAGGGGGCTTCCAGATTCTGATAAGACCCCCACCGCAGACCCCCACAACCCCCGGGCAAGGGTTGTGGGGATGAGGCCCTTGTCCCCATCAACATGGGAACAAGGTGCTTTGGGGGGCTACCCCAAAGCACCCTCCCAATGTTGGGGGCATGTGACCTGGTACGGTTCAGGAGGGGGGGCGCTCTCTCGTCCCCCCCTCTTTTCCTGCAGCCTGCCAGGTTGTGTGCTCGGATAAGGGTCTGGTATGGATTTTGAGGGGGACCCCCACGCCATTTTTTTAAAAATTTTGGCGCGGGTTACCTCTTAATATCCATACCAGACCTGAAGGGCCTTGTATGGAATTTCGGGGGACCCCCACCCATTTTTTTTTTCTTAATTTTGGTTCGGGGTTCCCCTGTGGGGGAATCCCATGCTGTTTTTATCAATGAATTTTTACAGTATGTGTATTGCTGTACCGACAATTCATTAATACCCGCGAGTAGTTTTAAATAACTTTTATTCCTTTAGAAATGTCATTTTGCTGTCAGACTGTTCTAAACACGGGAAACATGCACCCCTTTACAGGCATACTATAGACACCCCCCAGGTACGAAATTTAAAGGAATATTTCACTTTTATTGTCTCACTTTAAGCATTATTAAATTCACTGCACCCGAAAAAACGGACGTTTTAAAAACTTTTTTTTGCATTGATCCATGTCCCCTGGGGCAGGACCCGGGTCTCCAAACACTTTTTATGACAATAACTTGCCTATAAGCCTTTAAAATTAGCACTTTTGATTATTCATGTTCGTGTCCCATAGACTTTAACGGGGATTGCGTGTTCAAAAGAATTTTTTGCCTGTTCGCATGTTCTGGTGCGAACCGAACACAGGGGTGTTCGGCTCATCCCTACTCATAACTAATATCCATCAGACCCTTTATTAGCTTTGTTGCCCTTCTCTGTACTCGCTCCATTTCCAGTACATCCTTCCTGAGGACTGGTGCCCAGAACTGGACAGCATACTCCAGGTGCGGCCGGACCAGAGTCTTGTAGAGCGGGAGAATTATCGTTTTATATCTGGAATTAATCCCCTTTTTAATGCCAATATTCTGTTTGCTTTGTTAGCAGCAGCTTGGCATTGCATGCCATTGCTGAGCCTATCATCTACTAGGACCCCCAGGTCCTTTTCCATCCTAGATTCCCCCAGAGGTTCTCCCCCCTGTCTATAGATTGCATTCAGATTTTTGCCACCCAAATTATTTTACATTTTCCTACATTGAACCTCATTTGCCATGTAGTCGCCCACCCCATTCATTTGTTCAGGTCTTTTTGCAAGGTTTCCACATCCTGCGGAGAAGTTATTGCCCTGCTTAGCTTAGTATCGTCTGCAAATACAGAGATTGAACTGTTTATCCCATCCTCCAGGTCGTTTATGAACAAATTAAATAGGATTGGTCCCAGCACAGAACCCTGGGGAACCCCACTACCCACCCCAGACCATTCTGAGTACTCCCCATTTATCACCACCCTCTGAACTCGCCCTTGTAGCCAGTTTTCAATCCATGTACTCACCCTATGGTCCATGCCAACGCACCTTATTTTGTACAGTAAACGTTTATGGGGAACTGTGTCAAATGCTTTTGCAAAATCCAGATACACCACATCTACGGGCCTTCCTTTATCCAGATACACCACGTATTTCTGTCTCCCTACACGAGAAATGTAATTTCACTTAGCCCCGGTTCACACAGCGTGACTAGTCAGGCGACTTAGCCGCCCGACAAGTCGTGTCCCGTTCTGTACTACGGAACCGTTCTAACAGGAGCGACTCAAGTCGCCCCAACTTAGAAAAAGGATCCTGTACTACTTTTGGAGCGACTTCAGGCGACTTGCATTGAGTTCTATACAGAAGTCATTTTGCAAGTCGCCGCTGAAGTCGTGTGCAGGTCGCCTCGCAGAGTCAGCCTGCAAGTCGTTTTGCCCTTGTGTGAACCGAGACTCACTCTGTATAGATGTCGAGGGGAAAACAATTAAAGTAGACATGTGCAATTCGTTTAGTTCCCAATTCGTTTTTTAACAAATTTTGACAAATTCGTTAACTCCGAAATTTTCAAAAGTTATATCTGTAAATTGAGAGAAAACTGGCTACAAGAGCAAATTCAGAGAGTAGTGATTGTACCCCAAGCTTCACTGTTATGAGTAGTGTACCCCAAAGGTTCAGTGTTATTAGTGGTGTACCCCAAAGGTTCAGTGTTGTTAGTGGTGTACCCCAAAGGTTCAGTGTTGTTAGTGGTGTACCCCAAGGTTCAGTGTTATTAGTGGGGTACCCCAAGGTTCAGTGTTATTAGTGGTGACCCCAAGATTCACTGTTAGTAGTGGTGTACCCCTAAGGTTCAGTGTTGTTAGTGGTGTACCCCAAGGTTCACTGTTACTAGTGGTGTACCCCAAGGCTCAGTGTTATTAGTGGTCTACCCCAAGGATCAGCGTTATTAGTGGTGTACCCCAAGGTTCAGTGTTATTAGTGGGGTGCCCCAAGGTTCAGAGTTATCAGTGGTGTATTCCAATGTTCATAGTTATCAGTGGTGTACCCCAAGGTTCAGTGTTATTGGTGTATTGCAAGGTTCAGAGTTATCAGTGGTGTTTCCCAAGGCTCAGTGTTATTAGTGGTGTACCCCAAGGTTCACTGTTATTAGAGGTGTACCCCAAGGTTCAGAGTTATCAGTGTGGTACCCCAAGGTTCAGGGTTATTATTGGTGTACCCCAAGGTTCAGAGTTATCAGTGGTGTACCCCAAGGTTTAGAGTTATTATTAGTGTACCCCAAGGTTCACTGTTACTAGTGGTGTACCCCAAGGCTCAGTGTTATTAGTGGTGTACCCCAAAGGTTCAGTGTTATTAGTGGTGTACCCCAAAGGTTCAGTGTTGTTAGTGGTGTACCCCAAAGTTCAGTGTTATTAGTGGAGTACCCCAAGGTTCAGTGTTATTAGTGGTGACCCCAAGGTTCACTGTTAATAGTGGTGTACCCCAAAGGTTCAGTGTTGTTAGTGGTGTACCCCAAGGTTCACTGTTATGAGTAGTGTACCCCAAAGGTTCAGTGTTATTAGTGGTGTACCCCAAAGGTTCAGTGTTGTTAGTGGTGTACCCCAAAGGTTCAGTGTTATTAGTGGTGTACCCCAAAGGTTCAGTGTTGTTAGTGGTGTACCCCAAGGTTCACTGTTATTAGTGGTGTACCCAAAAGGTTCACTGTTACTAGTGGTGTACCCCAAGGCTCAGTGTTATTAGTAGTCTACCCCAAGGATCAGCGTTATTAGTGGTGTACCCCAAGGTTCACTGTTATTAGAGGTGCACCCCAAAGTTCAGTGTTATCATTGGTGTACCCCAAGGTTCAGTGTTATCATTGGTGTACCCCAAGGTTCAGAGTTATCATTAGTGTACCCCCAAGGTTCAGACTTATCAGTGGAGTACCCCAAGGCTCAGTGTTATTAGTGATGTACTGTACCAAGTGACTAAGTAACTCCTTAAAGCAAAGCAAGAAACAGAATACAATCTCTGAAAAGTGCATTTGGAAAAATGATTTCACAATGGAGAACGCACTACTTCTCACCTGACGGGTTCCCTTTAAATTTGGGCTGTGGAAATTAACGAAACATTCCTCGATTAATCGTTAATTCTTTTGATTGATCAAAATTCTTTTGATCCGTACTCACCTCTCCGTCGGCTTCCGGGTCTTCAGGGAGTTCCGGTAACGTCACGAACATCATTGTCACCGGACTCCTCCCCCCTTCCCCAAGTGCCTCCATCTGCTAACGAAAGGGAAGGGGGGAGGAGTCCGGTGACGTCGATGTCCGTGACGTCACCGGACAGCCTGGACAGCGATGGTAAATATGGATGTGGTTAACTGGGATCATTCAGTGAGCTAAGTGTAGGCAAATTTGATAACCTCCGTTTTTAACATTGTTGTCCTTAGAAGTGATTGTATATAGTGTATACCACATTTACCACTGACTAATGCAGAGTTGCAATGCAAGGAGATCAGTAGTAGTAGTTGGATCTGTATGTGCGTTATAATTAATCAAAACTAGTCGATTAATCGATTAAAAAAAAAATCGATTAATCGAACACGAAAATTTTAATCAGTAACAGCTAGACATGTGCACAGCCAAACAAATTCGTTCATTTTCGTTTTCGTTTCATTAGTTTATTATTTTTTTGGTTTTTCGGGTTATTCGTTATGATCGAGATTCGTAAATTCGTTCATTCGTAAATTCGTTAATTCGTACATTCGTTCACTCGTACATTTTTACATTTGAAAATTCGTACATTCGTAAATTCGTAAAATCGTATATTTGTAAATTAGAAAATTCGCAAAATATGTAAATTCGAAGTTTGAATATCCAAAAACCCGAAAATTCAAAAATCTGAAGTAGTAACTAACTATTAAATTATAGGTATTGTAATTTCCTTTCAAATTTGGCTGTTAGTGAACGTAACCAATACCAATTTATCCGAAGTTATGAATTATCCAAAACGAATGCTGCATCTAAACAAATGGAACGGAACAAATTAATAATAAATAATAATAATAAAACATTGTTATTTTTATTATTGTTATTTATTATTATTAATTCATTAGGTTCCATTCCTTTTTTTCGGATCATTCATAACTTCGGATAAATTTGTATGTGTTACGTTCACTAACAGCCAAATTTGAAAGGAAATTACAATACCTATAATTTAAAAGTTACTAGTAATTACTAAGCCCTCATGCATACAGGCTGTTAAAAAAACGTTATGAAAACGCCAGTATCTTTGCAATGACTTTTTTTAACTTTTTTCAGCTTTGTTCAGCATTTTTGCAATAGCGTTTTTTAGCGTTTTTGAGCATTTTTGAGCGTTTTTCCGCGTTAGCGTTTTTGAGCGTTTTTTTTTTTTCAAATTTTTTTTTTTTTTTTTTTTTTTCAATGGATCAAAAAACGCTAAAAAATGTTGGTGAATGACGTTTTTGAGCGTTTTTGAGCGTTTTTCAGCATTAGAGCGTTTTTACAGCTGAAAAACGTCTCTCAGAACCCACAGCTTAAAAACGCCTATGCCACTTGCAGCTCAAAAACGCCTAGGTGGACATGAAGCCATAGACTAACATAGACAGGCCTTTTTAAGCTGCAAAAAAAGCTCAAAAAAGCAGCTGTAAAAACGTCCGTGTGCATGAGGACTAATAGTTAAATTATTATTAGTTAACTATTATTTCAGATTTCCGAATTTTCGAATTTACAAATTTACGAATTCACTATTTTACTAATGTACGAATGCCCGAATTTACGAATATCCAATTTTATCGAATTTACAAATATATTCGGAAAAATTCGTTAAACGGGTTTTCGTTAATTCGGATATTCCCGAATTAACGAATTTGTCGAAATTCGTTAAAAAAAACGATTTCGGAACGAAACGAATGGCACATGCCTTGTAGCAGCCCTACTTTAAATCCAACCCACCTTCTTCTCTTTGCAGTAACAGATAGGAGAGGCATTCGGGTCTGCAGTCATTTGCTTCTCAGACAGCAGCCGAGCCGACACAATGATTCATTCTGTAGCAAAGGAGAGAGGAAGAGAATTAAGCAGAAATAAAGTTAAAAATAAGTGACATATATTGACAGGCTGGGACAGCCGGCGGTACTTTGTGACAAAGATCACTAACAATACGCTTTGTGAACCTTTCCTAACAATGTTCACCGAGGCGCGGCTGTGTCTTCATACCTGGATTATATATATATGGGATCATTTACACTGGACCTGCCACCTGTACACTATATAAATAGCATCCCGTATACTGGAGTGTGTAAACCAATAATATAGCATGCTCTGTAATAGGATAGGTGATCGGCTGAATGATCAGAGTAAAGGGAATTTGGTGTTTACTAAACAGGTGCCAAGTGAGAGGCAATAATACAAAACAGGGTCAGGATGGCGAAGAGCGTGCAAACACTACAGAATAATACAAAACACATGATAAAAGCTACATAAACATGGAATCTAAGTAACATGTTGCTAAATAGCGTCGTCTCTATAACAACAGAGAGTCTAGATGAGAATCGCTACTTTAGTAAAACAGTTCAGAACACAAACAGTTGTGATAATTCTCATGCCCGGCATCCCTCTCAGTCCAGGGTAGCTCTGGTAACACATGTGGCGGTGCCCCCGTAGGGGCTGCTGAGTTTTGTGGTCCGTCTGTCACCTTGCCCAGCCCGGCACACAGTTCTCATTCATCCTCAGGCAGAAAACCAGTCCTTGAACTTTGTTTTGTATTTTTATTGAGGGGATTTAACTTGGATGGGGATGGGATACTCATAAGATGCCCAACTGATTGCAGAAAAGATACATGGGACCGACTATATACACCTCCGGTATCTACAACCTCTTTACTTCCAGCTCAACTCTTGATCTCACTCTTCAGGACAGGCTAGCACTGATAGATAGGCCTGACACTGGCTCAGCCAGGTCTAAAGCAGATGCCCTTTACAGGCAGGGACCACGGGCGCCTATGGTGTAGCAAAAAGTAGGTAGTCCCTCCCAGTGCTAGCTGTCCACATGGCTACTGAGCCCAGGACCAGATCTTCAGGCCCTGCCAGCCCTTCTGGCTGCAGCTGCCTCTCTCCACTACCCATGACACCAGAGTCCACCCCACTGGCTCTGCACCCACCCCAGACTGCACTCTCCCAGTCCTCTCAGGCGTGCCTCCTCAGTCCTCTCCTGATTGTGTGTCACTCACCAGCCCTCTTGGCTGCAACCCGTTGTTCCTCCCTGGAGACTTGCCCGGCAGTGCTCTCTCCTGCTGTCCTCTCCTCACTCCTGCGCCTCCTGTCCAGGACACCTCCATGTGTTCTCAGAGGGCCACGTCCACACCCGAGCCCTGGCCCAAGGTCACCCCTTAAGACTGGGGAGCTCCCTCAAAGGTCACAACAGCCCAGCACTCCATCTACAGCTTCCACCCCCAAAAAACAACTCCACCCCAGCTGGGCTGACCCTGGGTATTTAAGGAGGCCTGCCCCCTGCCAATCCAAGTTGAGGATTGGTCAGGGCTCCTCAGAACACCCCAGGCAGCTCCGCCTTACCTCCCCTCCTTCCTTTCCAGAAGATTCTAGAACATTCAGGAAAGAAGTGGGAGGTATTGGTGATGCGGCCTGCGAGTCACCCAGGTTTTTATTTTCTGTGCTATAAGAGCCCTTTCACACTGGGGCGGTGCGGGCATCGGCGGTAAAGCGGTGCTATTTTTAGTGCCACTTTACCGTCATTTTAGCGGAGCTATTCAGCCGCTAGCGAGGCAGTTCTAACCCCCGCTAGTGCCCGAAAAAGGGTTAAAATGACCCGCAAAGCGTTGCTGTTGCTGCGCTTTGCCGGCGGTTCTGCAGCGGTGCCCATTCAGTTCAATGGGCAGAAGCAGTGAAGGAGCGGTGAAGGAGCAGTGTATACAGCACTTCTTCACCGCTCCAAAGATGCAGCTTGCAGGAGGTTTTTTAACGTCCTGCAAGCGCACCGCTCTTCACGCTCGAGAGACAGGAGCGGCACTTTACAGGCGCTATGCAGGCGCTATTTTTAGCACTGTAGCGCCTGTAAAGCGCCTCAGTGTGAAAGGGCTCTTAACAAAAAAGGCCGACAATTTTGAAAAAAAAAAAAAGATTTTTTTTACTTTCTGCTATAAACATCTAATAAAAAAATGTAAAGAACAAATGTCTTCATAAATTTCAGCCAATATATATTCTGCTGCATGTTTTTGGTTAAAAAAAAAATCCCAATAAGCGTATATTGATTTGTTTGCGCAAAAATTAATCGCGTCTGCAAGCTATGGGATATTTTTATGGAATGTTTTTATTTTTATTTTTTTTTACTAGTAATGGCGGAGATCAGCTACTTATAGCGGGACTATGATATGGCAGTGGTCAAGTTGGACACTAACTGACACTTTTTTGGGGGAGCAGTGACACTAATACAGTAATCAGTGCTAAAAATATGCACTGTCACTGTTCTAACGACACTGGCAGGGAAGGGGTTAACATCAGGGGCGATCAAAGGGTTAAATGTGTGCCTAAAATGTGTTTTATAACTGATTGGGGGAGGTGCTTTTACTAGGGGAAGGCATAGATCCGTGTCCCTGCTTTCCAGGAACACAGGACCCATGCCTTACCTACTGACAGATCGCTGTTCTGCCTCTGTACAGAATGATCGGTGGGTGCCGATGTCCGCCGGACCCGCTGATCAGCTCCTGCTGTGTACAATCACAGCGGGGGCGAGCCGCCGCCCGCTACCCGGAAGTGCAGGATCATGTATACAGTATATACATGATCCTGCGCAGCACAGCTGCCCTGTAGCAGTAAAATTGCTATAGGTCGGTCGGCAAGGGGTTAAGGAGGAGAATGGGGTTTGCAGTGAATCCTTCCAATTCATGAAGTTGCATATCACAGTCTTTTGGCCAAAAGCTTTGCCACCAGGTATGTCACCAGAAATAAGGAACAACCTCTAATGCCATGCATAGCTTTGTCAGCTGGTCAGCTGAGGCACAAGAGCCAATCAAGTGAAGGAATGGATGACCCAGCCCCCCCCGAGGGCGGGCTCACAGCAGTCATATTAAGTGTGTTGGCACTGGTATGGAGAGCTAACAGTCCTGTGCAAGGAGATACACTATATTACCAAAAGTATTGGGACGCCTGCCTTTACACACACATGAACTTTAACAGCATCCCAGTCTTAGTCCGTAGGGTTCAATATTGTGTTGGCTCCGCCCTTTGCAGCTATAACAGCTTCACCTCTTCTGGAAGGTTGTCCACAAGGTTTAGGAGGGTGTCTATGGGAATGTTTGACCATTCTTCCAGAAGCGCATTTGTGAGGTCAGGCACTGATGTTGGACGAGAAGGCCTGGCTCACAGTCTCTGCTCTAGTTCATCCCAAAGGCATTCTATCGGGTTGAGGTCAGGACTCTGTGCAGGCCAGTCAAGTTCTTCCACCTCAAACTCGCTCATCTATGTCTTTATGGACCTTGCTATGTGCACTGGTCCAAATCATTTGGTGGAGGGGGGGATTATGATGTGGGGGTTGTTTTTCAGGGGTTGGGCTTGGCCCCTTAATTCCAGTGAAGGGAACTCTTAAGGCGTCAGCATACCAAGACATTTTGGACAATTTCATGCTCCCAACTTTGTGGGAACAGTTTGGAGATGGCCCCTTCCTGTTCCAACATGACTGCCCACCAGAGCACAAAGCAAGGTCCATAAAGACATGGATGAGCGAGTTTGGGGTGGAGGAACTTGACTGGCCTGCACAGACTCATGACCCCAACCCAATAGAACACCTTTGGGATGAATTAGAGCGGAGACTGCGAGCCAGGCCTTCTCATCCAACATCAGTGCCTGACCTCACAAATGCTCTTCTGGAAGAATGGTCAAACATTCCCATAGACACCCTCCTAAACCTTGTGGACGGTATTCCCAGAAGACTTGAAGCTGTTATAGCTCCAAAGGGTGGGCCAACTCAATATTGAAGCAAAACAGGCGTATAGGTGCTGCAACCTTCCAACATAAAAGCTCCACCCGGTGCTCAGACCTTGAGGCTGCTGACATTTCCAACGTACTGGACTAAGGACTAACGTCCGAAACGCGTAGGCTGTTTTACAGCTTTGTACATGTATTCAACCACTTGCCCACTGGGCACTTAAACCCCCTTCCTAACCAGACCATTTTTCAGCTTTCAGTGCTCTTACATTTTGAGTGACAATTACTCAGTCATGCAACACTTTACCCAAATGAATTTTTTGTCCTTTTTTCATACAAATAGAGCTTTCTTTTGGTGGTATTTGATCACCGCTGTTTTTTTAAAATTTTTTGTGCTATAAATGAAAAAAGACCGAAAATTTTGTAAAAAAAAAAAATGCATTTTTCTTTTGTTTCGGTTATAAAATTTAGCAAATTAGTAATTTTTCTTCATAAATTTGGGGTAACATTTATACCGCTACATTTCTTTGGTAAAAATAACCCAAATCCGTGGATATTATTAGGTCTTTGTGAAAGTTATAGAGTCCACAATCTATGGTACCAATCACTGAACATTGATCACACCTGATGTACTAAGGCCTATCTCATTTCTTGAGACACTAACAAGCCAGGAAAGTACAAATACCCCCCAAATGACCCATTTTTGGAAAGTAGACAATCCAGGGTATTTAGTAAGAGGCATGGCGAGTTTTTTTGAAGTTGTCATTTTTTCCCACAATATTTAGCAAAATGAAGATTTTTTTTTTCTTTTTTTTCCCACAGAATTGTCATATTAACAGGTTATTTCTCTCACACATCATGTGCATACAACAAATGGCACCCCAAAAACCAATTCTACTACTCCTCCTGAGTATGGCGCTACCACATATGTGAGACTTTTTATTTTTAACTGAAGGAATGTTTATTATTTTAAAAACATCATTGTACATGTGAATGTCAGCAGATGTTATACAAAGCAGATGTTATTCATGACATCATTCAGGGGTATAGAAGCAAGAAAGACACGTTCAAGACGTATACATCAATCCGTTTACATCTAGAAGATCATATATAATGCAATGCCAGACCTGGGGGGGATCGGGAGGGGGATCGGGAAGGGGGGAGCTGTTGTCAACAGTGAAACAGGGAGAGAGGCACAGGCCCTAGATAGGTCGGGGGGGGGGAGAAGCGGGAAACCGGAGGCAGGAAGTCCTGGAAAGGGATTAGAGCGTAAGGTTTCTGGCCTCAACCCAAGCTGACCAAATTTTGTGGAACTTTTTCGGGCCTACATACATCATTTTGTATAATGGCAAGATATCATTTATAATTTTTTTCCAAGTGGAAACCAGGGGGGGGGGGCAGGTGCCTTCCATCCAAGCAGTATTGTTTTCCGAGCATAGTATGCCACATAAAATATGAACATTTTTCTATGCGTTTTTGCAGGTAGATTATCTGTTATACCTAACAGGAAGATCAGGGGGTCCCGTGTGAGGGGTACCTCCACTGATCCCCTAAACATCAGCAACCACCGCCTGCCAGAAGCCCTGAATTGATGGGCATGACCATACCATGTGTATGAAATTTCCCACCTCCCCTCGACATCTCGGGCAGAGGGCACCAGATGTGGGGTAGATAATCGATAGCCTCTGAGGTGTATAGTACGCCCTATGGATGAATTTTACCTGGATAAATCTGTCCTTGGTGGAAATCATAAGGGGAATGTATTGCTGGAGGGCTTCGGTCCAGTCTTCATCTGTGAGGGCCGGTATGTCACATTGCCAGGCCCTAAGGGTTCTAACCCGCCACATCATCTCCCCGCACAGGTAAGTCGGAAATAAATGGAGGAGAGCGTTCTGTCTATATTGCGGGCAATGAGGAGTCGTTCCACCGAATGAGGCTCAAGGATGATAGGGCTAGGAGACTGCGATCTAATAGAATGCTGAAGCTGTAGATATCTGAAGTACATCCAGGGGGGAAGCGAAAATCGAGTTTTCATCTCTGCAAAAGTGAGAAGATGTCAGGCATAATGTCATGCAGCGTTCTGACCCCATGTCTTGGGGTTAGACTTTAATGCCATTAAAGTTTATGTGCGTGTAAAGGCAGGTGTCCCGATACTTTTGACAACATAGTGTATATGTCGGTAGTAGTACATGTCCTCCATGGCAGCGCCTGACTTCCCTTGTCCTTTGTTTAATAACATCTTGCTTATTGGTAATACAAATGGCCAGAAATGAATTACAAGGTTTGTTCTCCCATAGCATTCAATGGGGTGCACCTCAAAGTTTGCAAGTGTGAAACTCCAAGCAAGATTCATAAAATTGTTCACAAACCAAATCCATGAAGATTCATTTTCACTCCTATACAAGATAAGAACCAATCTAAGAGACCCTTTCATGTACAGTAGTCCAGAAATCAGACCTGAAATCATACTACAGTTTAAGAAAAGTTGCAGGTATCAATCAGCACATGCTCATCAGGGCAATAGTCAGGTTTTGGAGAAAACGCGACCCATTCCTTGGCTTATTGGTTACCCATTATCAGAATTGGCAGAAGTTTTGGAACAGACTAGAGAAGAGAGAGAAGAAGAAAAAAAAAGAAAGAAAGAAGTTGATTTTGAAGTAAATACCGGTAGACGTGAATTCATGGAGTCTTCATATCCCTGGTAACTAAGCCTCCTAGACTTACCCATACTCCAATGCAAGACCATTCCTAATCATCAGAAACTGTTGGCAGCTCAGGGGATGAACCAAGCATGACAGCAATGAATCTCGGAAGAAAAAAAAAAGACTAAAGAAAACCAATATACTTATTATGGCTCACTTGTGTGAAACAGCCCAAGAAAAAACATCCATAAAGAAGAACAAGGTTATTGATGGAAGACCTAACCAGGCAAAACCAAGAGAAGCCTGCAAACCTCAGACGGGCAAAGTACAGCTAATGAAGGCAGGCATTTTATTGTGAAAAATGAAAACTGGAAAAGATAAAGGAAAAAAGTGCTAAAAGAACTTAAAAAAGTGCTAAAAGAACTTAAAAAAGTGCTAAAAGAACTATTGCATTGGGACTGGAAAGATGCTCCACTTCTGCTGTCATGTAGCTGGTTGGAGGCAGAAGTGACCGAAGGTCTTCTCTTGCTGCTAAGCTCTGATCGCCTCTGGAAGTGATAACAGGGAATGCAGGGCTCACAAAAGCATGGGTTGCCTGCTGGAGACTGCGTGTGGTGATGTCTGGTTTGGAGAGTTGCTGGACAGGGGGTCCAGGTAGTCAACTGTAGGGGATGAGCCGAACACCCTCCCCCCTCCCCCCGGTTTGGTTCGCACCAGAACATGTGAACAGACAAAAAAATTTGTGCGAACACCGTTAAAGTCTATGAGACACGAACATGAAAAATCTAAAGTGCTCATTTTAAAGGCTTAAATGCAAGTTATTGTCATAAAAAGTGTTTGGGGGCCCGGGTCCTGCCCCAGGGGACATGGATCAATGCAAAAAAAAAGTTTTTAAAACAACCATTTTTTCAGGAGCAGTAATTTTATTAATGCTTAAAGTGAAACAATAAAAATGAAATATTCCTTTAAATATTGTGTTTGCGGGGGTCCCCTTAGTCTGCCTGTAAAGTAGCGCATCTTTCCCATGTTTATAACAGTCCCGCAGCAAAATTACATTTCTAAAGGAAAAAATGTCATTTAAAGCTGCTCGCGGCTGTAATGTATTGTCAGATCCCGGCAATATAGATAAAAATCAATTAGAAAAAAGGTGCCACAATAAAAAAAAATGCCGTGGGGGTCCCCCCCAAATCAATACCAGACACTTATCCGAGCACGCAATCTGGCAGGCCGCAGGAAAAGAGTGGGGACGAGAGAGCGCCCCCCCCTTCCTGAACTGTCCCAGGCCACATGCCCTCAACATGGGGAGGGTGCTTTGGGGGTCCCCCCCATAGCACCTTGTGCCCATCCCCACAATCCTTGTCCAGTGATTGTGGGAGAGTGCGGACGGGGGGCTTATCGGAATCTGGAAGCCCCCTGCCCCATGTGAATGGGTAAAGGGTACATTGTACCCCTACTCATTCACCAAAAAAGTGTCAAAAAAGTAAAAACAGGACCCCCACGCCATTTTTTTTAAATTTTGGTGCTGGGTTTTCCTTAAAATCCATACCAGACCTGAAGGGCCTGGTATAGATTTTGGGGGGACCCCCATACCATTTTTTTTTAAATTGTCGTTTTTTTCATAGATTTTTGTATCTATATTGGGGGGATCCAGCAATACATTACAGCCTCAAGCAGTTTTAAATCTTCATTCATTACACTATAAGTACAGCCGCCATGTAAGCAGCCTTATATAGTGTGGGGTGTGGCTAAAGCCCTCCTGAGCCACAATTGGCCAAAGGCACCCTGCCTTTGGCCAATTATGGCTCTCTCAGCAGAGCGTGCTGTGATTGGCCAAAGCATGCAGGTTATTTAACCTATTTACAAGGTTTTAAACCACTAAAATGAAAAATGAACAAAGCATATCCTTCTATAGTGTGTACTTGGCTCAACCCAAAGTACTTAGTGTGATTACTGTCTGCTCTCCCCTTCTTCTGCTATCTGCATGAGTCACTTCTGACAGTCTATGCTGACACCAGACAATCCTGGTAGACCACCTTCTCCAGCACACAGCAGGAGATTGACAGCCTCAGCTGTGCCTGTTTCCAGTGGCGGCTGGTGGTTTCTTGTTTGGATGGGGCGCCAAACAACCACCCCCCCACGGCACCTCAAAACCCCCCCCCTTCGCTGTCTGCCGGTCCACCGGCACTTACCCTATTGGCGACAGGGATCGGCGGGCACATTGGGGATCGACAGGCCACACAGCGACAGGGATTGGCGGGCACATCGGGGATCGTTGGGCACACATCGTCGGGGAACAGGGGGCACATTGGAGACCGACGGGCACACAGCGTCTGGGTTTGGCAGGCCACACAGCAGCGGGGATCGGCGGGCACATCGGGCAGGGGATCAGGATGCGGTGGGCATCTGGCAGCGTCTCCTGTGTCCTCTTCTCTTCTGAGATCACAGTGGCTTCCACCATGCGTCTCCTCCCCTCCTCCTAGACATCCAATAGGACCTGTCCTTTCAGCCAATCGGATATCAGATTGGCCGGGAGCAGGATCAGTGTTGCAAAAGCGAATATTCATTCGCTGTTGCAACACAACTGGGTGGGCTCCAGACGCAATGCTCTGCTCCCCAAGCCCACCCTATTTTGAAGCCTATTAGAGCATCTGGCTCTAATAAGGTGCTTAACGCGCCCACCCCCACCATAGGAATTCATGCACCCGGCGTCCAGCGGTGTAAGGGGGGCGGCCCAGAATGCAGGGACCGTCACTGCATGATTCCCTATGTGCAGTATTGGGACAGGTTGGTTCAGCGCCTTGGGCATGGATGTGGAACTGGGCCCTCTCCCCCAATCCTCAAATGGGTGTGCCGCCTTGTGCCCATTCACTGCCCCATTCCACCAGCTGTCCATGGTTGGCATGGAGTGTGCACTGCACATTCCTGGCCACTTTCTTGATTTTTACAGCAGTAGCTGTCAAAGCAGACATGAAGCCACATCCCGGCCCTGTTTATGAGCCTCTGTTCTAGAGCTTTGGTGCAGTAAGGGCCCCCCCTACTGCACGCCAAGGGCATCTGTCCCCCCCCCCTGCCCCCTTGTCCTGGCCAAGCCTATGTGACTGTGAAGAGGGTGTGTGTTAATTGCCTGCACTTATATCTCAGATTACACTCAGCTCCCTGCTCTATGCTGTGCAGTGTGCGGCATCAGATCCCCGCCCCCTGCTTTCTGACATTTAGAAATGCTGTGTAATCTCAGCACTTTGAAGAGATGCAAAGGAGAGAGGGCCGCAGATAAACAGGTGCAACTTATGTAGGAGGATTTGTTTCATCTTTGTGTATCACCTGAGGATAGTCACCTCAATGGGTACATGGAAGGTTTACAGCCACTTTAACACCCAGCTGCCACACATGTCGCTGCCTGGCTATGGGGCCCTCTGTACTGGCACCCTAGACCTGTGACCAAACAGACCAACAGCTCACGCTCAGCTACAACTATGACTCTTTATTGGGCTATCATTTTTTTCAAGGAAATTCTGGGACCTTTGAGCTGTGTATGTTTCATCCGGCTGAGCATTGCACAGGTCCATTTGCCATCCTGGTAATCTCAATACATGATATGATATTCAAATAGTCGTCTTTACCTGTCCGCTCGTATCGCAGATTCTGCAAATCTCAGGCTGGCATTTTGTTAGGACAGAATGTAAAACATGAAAATAGGTCTCCCTGACACTAAGAGCCATATTACCCCACAGCTAAATATCAGAGGAGACGGATATTTCGGAGGTTGCATTTGGTGCCGTGTTTTTCTTGCTTGGCTTCTGTATTATTTGGCCTTCGTAAAGTTCAGGCAGAAGCTTATCAAACATCGCCCCTGGTTGACTACCGTTGTCACACATTCTGGCAATATACTGTATTAAACCCGATGCCTTAATCCTTCTCAATTCCTGAAAGCCTTTCTCCTCTGCATAATAATGAGCCAACATCAGTTCCTTGACTGAGAAGCCACCGCTTCACCCCCCCGAGAGGATCCACACATATCGGCTGGTATAGGTGGCGAGACAGCGCTAGGCCCTGCCACCGGGTAAACTAGGGTGAAAAAACGCACAGGCTCCTCATGAATGCAGAGTGAGGGACTCCGGAAATGTTTGTGCCGAGTGGAGAAAGTTGATTTTAGAGTTTTGGTATTCCTAGATTGGGCTCTGGAGTCCAGAGATTTTGAAGAGCTTTGGGAGGGAAGAAGCCTCTACATCTGTGTCCAGGTCTAGTTGGAGACCAGGAGGGTGTGTGTGCAGGTGTGCAAAATCCTTAAAATCTAAAGCCTGATAGCAGGGCTCCACCCCCTCCCGAGGAGTCAATGAGGTTGCAAGAGAACAGAGTTAAATTTCAAGGACACCACAGGGTGGCACTGTGGAGGCGAAAAAGTAATCAACAGTGCCACGTCCTTCATTGGAAGTGTACAAGAATGGAGTGAGTGGCGGAGTCTGTGAGACATGCTTGGGCGAAAAGCATTGCAGTGACACTCGGTGATCCTGCAGGACCCCATATTGCAGTGCCTTGCAAAAGTATTCACCCCCCTTGGCCTTTTTATCTACTTTGTTACATTACAGCCTTTAGTTCAATGGTTTTTTTTTTTAATCTGAATTATATGTGATGGATCAGAACACAATAGTCTAAGTTGGGGAAGTAAAATTAGAAAAATATATACATAAAATTTTTCAGAAATAAAAAACTGATAATTGGCATGTGCGTATGTATTCACCCCCTTTGTTATGAAGCCCATAAAAAGCTCTGGTGCAACCAATTACCTTCAGAAGTCACATAATTAGTGAAATGATGTCCACCTGTGTGCAATCTAAGTGTCACATGACCTGTCATTACATAGACACACCTTTCTGAAAGGCCCCAGAGGCTGCAACACCTAAGCAAGAGGCACCACTAACCAAACACTGCCATGAAGACCAAGGAACTCTCCAAACAAGTAAGGGACAATGTTGTTGAGAAGTACAAGTCAGGGTTAGGTTATAAAAAAATATCCAAATCTTTGATGATTCCTAGGAGCGCCATCAACTCTATCATAACCATATGGAAAGAACATGGCACAACAGCAAACCTGCCAAGAGACGGCCGCACACCAAAACTCACAGACCGGGCAAGGAGGGCATTTATCAGAGAGGCAGCACAGAGACCTAAGGTAACCCTGGAGGAGCTGCAGAGATCCACAGCAGAGACTGGAGTATCTGTACATAGGACGACAATAAGCCGTACGCTCCATAGAGTTGGGCTTTATGGCAGAGTGGCCAGAAGAGAGACATTACTTTCACCAAAAAATAAAATGGCGTGTTATGAGTTTGCGAAACGGCATGTGGGAGACTCCCAAAATGTGTGGAGGAAGGTGCTCTGGTCTTATAAGACTAAAATTCAACTTTTTGACCATCAAAGAAAACGCTATGTCTGACGCAAACCCAACACATCACATCACCCAAAGAAAGCCATCCCCACTGTGATACATAGTGGTGTCAACATCATGCTGTGGGGATGTTTTTCAGCAGACGGGACAGCGAAACTGGTCAGAGTTGAGGGAAAGATGGATGATGCTAAATACAGGGATATTCTTGAGCAAAACCTGTAGCACTCTGTGTGTGATTTGAGGCTAGGACAGAGGTTCACCTTCCAGCAGGACAATGACCCCAAACACACTGCTAAAGCAACACTTGAGTGGTTTAAGGGGAAACATGTAAATGTGTTGGAATGACCTAGTCAAAGCCCAGACCTAAATCCATAAGAAAATCTGTGGTCAGACTTAAAGATTGCTGTTCACAAGAGCAAACCATCCAACTTGAAGGAGCTGGAGCAGTTTTGCAAGGAGGAATGGGTAAAAATCCCAGTGGTGAGCTGTGGCAACTCATAGAGACTTATCCTAAGCGACTTGGGGCTGTGATAGCCGCAAAAGGCGGCTCTACAAAGTATTAACTTTAGGGGGGTGAATAGTTATGCACATTGACTTTTTCTGTTATTTTGTCCTATTTGTTGTTTGTTTCACAATAAAAAAAAATAAACATCTTCAAAGTTGTGGGCGTTTTCTGTAAATTAAATGATGCAAATCCTCAAACAATCCATGTTAATTCCAGGTTGCGAGGCAACAAAACACGAAAAATGCCAAGGGGGTGAATACTTTTGCAAGGCAATGTAATATTGACATATTGCTGTCCTACTGACAGTACATTATCGTTTTATTTTGCTCTGGTATTAACTGGACCTTATACAGGCAGTCCCCGAGTTACGAACACCCGAGTTATGAACGATTCCTACTTACGAACCGGCTGCTTGTGCACCACACTGGTCCGGGATACCTCAGAGCAGCTATCTTGCAGCGCCTGACATATCCCACATTGCAGTACTTCATGTAAATAAAGCTTCTCCTATAAGAGCCCTTTCACACTGGGGCGGGCGGCGGCGGTAAAGCGCAGCTATTGTAAGCGGCGCTTTACCGTCGGTATGCGGCCGCTAATGGGGCAGTTTTACCCCCGCTAGCGGCCGAGAAATGGTTAAAAACCACCGCAAAGCGCCTCTGCAGAGGCGCTTTGCTGGCGGGATAGCCGCGCCGTCCCATTGATTTCAATAGGCAGGAGCGGTAAAGGAGCGGTATACACTCCGCTCCTTCACCGCTCCGAAGATGCTGCTAGCAGGACTTTTTTTACCATCCTGCCAGCGCATCGCTCCAGTGTGAAAGCCCTCGGGGCTTTCACACTGGAATGAAAGCAGCGGCACTTTCGGGTCGGTTTGTAGGCGCTATTAGCGCCTGCAAACCGCCCCAGTGTGAAAGGGCTCTAAGCAAATAATTCCGTGCGCTAATAAGCACAATAATAGCTCTCTTGTATAACGCCGGGAAAGCGCGGTTGTATATCTCCAAGTAACACAGACACAGACGCTGGTATCATGTTGAGCTTAGCAAAATCCTGCAATAGAATGATCTACTGCTTTTATTTATACTACAAACATGAATAACAAAGGAAAGTGGTGGCTTCAGAATCAGCCAGACACTTGTATTCTTTCAAAAGAACCAATAACACACATGTATATATTCAAATAGTATTCCAGTAGTGACGTGTGCAGAGCCATGCGGCCAGCCCCTTGTGAGACACAAAGTGTCCCACAATTTGAAGACTAACTACATGGCTCTGAACACAATCATGTGCACATTCCCACCGCTACCAATGACGCGAGCCGTAATCTATCATGGCTCAGTGGGCCATAATTTTTGTATGGTTATGCTATGGTTCCCATGTACGCAGATCTGTTGGCTAGGAGCGTTAATGCAGTCGCCATGAAGTGGCCAGTCTCTTGTTGAGGCATGAACGAACATCCCTAAAAGAGCAAACAGATCTGCCGTGTCCACGGGACGGTTTCCGCAGCCAATGGTCTTCCCCCAATGTCTGTATGTGTGAACACCCTCGCATGAGCGTATTACAGCAAAACTGACACTGAGGGACATCTGACAACATACAATATGAAAAATTTTTCACAACACTTATCATTAACCAACAATAAAGTGGAGAATGAAATCAATAGAAATACATCAAAGAAAAGAAAATACTACGAAAATGAAAAAACTTCCAGTTATACTCAGTCTTTTTGGGTATGAGTCTGTCAGCATGGCACATCTTGACTTGGCAATATTTGCCCGCTCTTCTTTGCAAAAACACTCCAAATCTGTCAGATGGTGAGTGCATCTCCTGTGCACAGCCCTCTTCACATCACCCCACAGATTTTCAATGGGATTCAGGTCTGAGCTCTGGCTGGGCCATTCCAAAACTTTAATCTTCTTCTGGTGAAGCCGTTCCTTTGTTGATTTGGATGGATGCTTTGGGTCATTGTCATGCTGAAAGATGAAGTTTCTCTTCATGTTCAGCTTTCTAGCGGAAGCCTGAAGGTTTTGTGCCAATATCGACTGGTAATTGGAACTGTTCATAATTCCTTCTACCTTGACTAAGGCCCCTGTTCCAGCTGAAGAAAAACAGCCCCAAAGCAGGATGCAGCCACCACCATGCTTCACGGCGGGTAAGGTGTTCTTCTGGAGATGCGCAGTGTTGTTTTTGCGCCAAACATATCTTTTGGAATTATGGCCAAAAAAGTTCAACCTTGGTTTCATCAGACCAGAACACATTTCCCCACATGCATTTGGGAGACTTCAGATATGTTTTTGAAAAATTTAGCCAGGCTTGGATGTTTTTCTTCGTAAGAAAAGTCTTCGGTCTTGCCACTCTACCCCATAGCCCAGACATATGAAGAATACGGGAGATTGCTGTCACCACACAGCCAGGAATTGCCAGATATTCCTGCAGCTCCTTCAATGTTGCTGTTTGCCTCTTGGCAGCCTCCCTGACCAGTTTTCTTCTCATCTTTTCATCAATTTTGGACGGACGTCCATTTCTTGGTGATGGCACTATTGTGCCATATTTTCTCCACTTGATGATGGTCTTCACTGTGTTCCATGGTATATCTAATGCCTCGGACCCTTCTCCTGACTGATACCTTCTAACAATGAGATCCATGATACTGCTGATACTTTGGAAGCTCTTTGAGGACCATGGCTTTTGCTGTAGGATGCGACTAAGAAAATGTCAGGAAAGACCTACTAGAACAGCTGAACTTTTATTTGGGGTTAATCAGAGGCACTTTAAATGATGGCCGGTGTGTACTGACTCCTATTTAACATGAGTTTGAATGTGATTGTTTAATTCTGAACACAGCTACATCCCCAGTTATAAGAGGGGTTGTTCCCCTGAGTTGTACAGTTTATAGGTCACATTAAAGGTGGGAAAAGTTCTGAATTGATTTATCTTTGTCTCATTTTTTTTACATCACAGAAACCTGACATTTTACCACCCGGGGTGTGTAGACTTTTTATATCCATGGTATGTGTGTGTGTGTATATATATATATATGTATATATATATATATATATATATATATATATATATATATATATATATATATACAGTATATATACAGTGGGGACGGAAAGTATTCAGACCCCCTTACATTTTTCACTATTTGTTATATTGCAGCCATTTGCTAAAATCATTTAAGTTCATTTTTTTCCTCATTAATATACACACAACACCCCATATTGTACAAACAGCCCCCCATATTGTACACACAGTACCCCATATTGTACACACAGCACCCCATATTGTACACACAGCACCCCATATTTACAGAAAAACACAGAATTGTTGACATTTTTGCAGATTTATTAAAAAAGAAAAACTGAAATATCACATGGTCCTAAGCAGGGGCGTTGCTAGATCTGCAAAAGATCTGGGGCTAGAGCCCATAGCAGCGGTCACCAACATTTTTGCATGCCCGTAGGGGGGGGGGGGGGTGTTGGGGGGAGACCTAAACAATTTTTCACGGATGATGGCTGGTGTTGGCGCTTCAATCATCATGGCACCATGGTTGATATGGTGTCAGGGTGATTAAAGTGCATTATTTCTATTGTTACATTCTAATATATAATGAAGTGGTTCAACTCACCATACTGCAGAATCAGTGGGAGCCCTGGGCGTGTCACTTACCACATCTCCTGCCACCATTTGCAGATTGTCACTTGCTATATCTCTTGCCACCATTTGCAGATTGTCACTTGCCATGTCTCCTGGCTCAATTTGCAGATTGCCACATCTCCTGCCACCATTTGCAGATTGTCACTTGCCACATCTCTTGCCACCATTTGCAGATTTTCATTTGCCACGTCACCTGCCACCATTTGCAGATTGTCACTTGCCATGTCTCCTGGCTCAATTTGCAGATTGTCACTTGCCACATCTCTTGCCACCATTTGCAGATTGTCACTTGCCACATCTCTTGCCACCATTTGCAGATTGTCACTTGCCATGTCTCCTGCCACCATTTGCAGATTGTCACTTGCCACCTGATGTGGATCGTAACTTGCCATGCCAGCCAGTGCTACCAAATGTGCATTGATGCTGCATTGGTGGCAGGCTGACAGCACTGGTCCATTTAGTGAGAGCAGGAGTGATGCAGGGCGGGCAGGGAGAGATGATGTCATCTCGCTGCTCCCCGCTGCACCTCCGACATTGAAGCAAGGGGGTCTGGATGCAAAGTGGAGCTCCACAATGACAGGAAGCACGTGACCTCCACTCCACCGTGCTGTGAGGGTGGAAGAGCGCTGATGTGTGACGGGCAGTGAGAGATGATGTCATCTCTCTGCTGCTCGCAGCACCTCGCTCCCAAATTGAAGAGGCCCGGCTGTGAAGAGCGCTAATGTGGAGCAGACAGAGAGAGATGTCATCTCTGCTCGTCCGCCCGCTCGCTTCTCTCTTCTCCTCCAGCCTCTCTCATGCAGCCAGCCTGCAACCCGCTGGTTAGGAAGGGACCCTGCAGCAAGAGACTCGGGGCTATGGACCCCAGATCCGGGGCTATAGCCCCAATAGCCACCCCCTAGCAACACCCCTGGTCCTAAGTATTCAGATCCTTTGCTCAGTATTTAGTAGAAGCCCCTTTTGATCTAATACAGCCATGAGTCTTTTTGGGAAAGATGCAACAAGTTTTTCACACCTGGATTTGGGGATCCTCTGCCATTCCTCCTTGCAGATCCTCTCCAGTTCTGTCAGGTTGGATGGTAAACGTTGGTGGACGGCCATTTTTAGGTCTCTCCAGAGATGCTCATTCGGGTTTAAGTCAGGGCTCTGGCTGGGCCATTCAAGAACAGTCATGGAGTTGTTGTGAAGCCACTCCTTCGTTATTTTAGCTGTGTGCTTAGGGTCATTGTCTTGTTGGAAGGTAAACCTTCGGCCCAGTCTGAGGTCCTGAGTACTCTGGAGAAGGTTTTCGTCCAGGATATCCCTGTACTTGGCCGCATTTATCTTTCCCTCAATTGCAACCAGTCGTCCTGTCCCTGCAGCTGAAAAACACCACACAGCATGATGCTGCCACCACCATGCTTCACTGTTGGGGCTGTATTGGACAGGTGATGAGCAGTACCTGGTTTTCTCCACACATACCACTTAGAATTAAGGCCAAAAAGTTCTATCTTGGTCTCATCAGACCAGAGAAACTTATTTCTCACCCTCTTGGAGTCCTTCAGGTGTTTTTTTAGCAAACTCCATGCGGGCTTTCATGTGTCTTGCACTGAGGAGAGGCTTCCATCGGGCCACTCTGCCATAAAGCCCCGACTGGTGGAGGGCTGCAGTGATGGTTGACTTTCTACAACTTTCTCCCATCTCCCGACTGCATCTCTGGAGCTCAGCCACAGTGATCTTTTGGTTCTTCTTTACCTCTCTCACCAAGGCTCTTCTCCCCCGATAGCTCAGTTTGGCAGGACGGTCAGCTCTAGGAAGGGTTCTGGTCATCCCAAATGTCTTCCATTTAAGGATTATAGAGGCCACTGTGCTCTTAGGAACCTTAAGTGCAGCAGAAATTTTTTTGTAACCTTGGCCAGATCTGTGCCTTGCCACAATTCTGTCTCTGAGCTCTTCAGGCAGTTCCTTTGACCTCATGATTCTCATTTGCTCTGACATGCACTGTGAGCTGTAAAGTCTTATATAGACAGGTGTGTGGCTTTCCTAATCAAGTCCAACCAGTATAATCAAACACAGCTGGACTCAAATGAAGGTGTAGAACCATCTCAAGGATGATCAGAAGAAATGGACAGCACCTGAGTTATATATATGAGTGTCACAGCAAAGGGTCTGAATACTTAGGACCATGTGATATTTCAGTTTTTCTTTTTTAATAAATCTGCAAAAATGTCAACAATTCTGTGTTTTTCTGTCAATATGGGGTTCTGTGTGTACAATATGGGGGGATGTGTGTACAATATGGGGTGCTGTGTGTATAATATGGGGGGCTGTGTGTACAATATGGGGTGCAGTGTGTACAATATGGGGAGCTGTGTGTACAATATGGGGTGCAGTGTGTACAATATGGGGTGCTGTGTGTACAATATTAGGTGCTGTGTGTACAATATTAGGTGCTGTGTATACAATATGGGGTGCTGTGTGTACAATATGGGGGGGTGTGTGTACAATATGGGGGGCTGTGTGTACAATATGGGGGGCTGTGTGTACAATATGGGGGCTGTGTGTACAATATGGGGTGCTGTGTGTACAATATGGGGGGCTGTGTGTACAATATGGGGGCTGTGTGTACAATATGGGGTGCTGTGTGTACAATATGGGGTGCTGTGTGTACAATATGGGGGGCTGTGTGTACAATATGGGGTGCTGTGTGTACAATATGGGGTGCTGTGTGTACAATATGGGAAGCTGTGTGTACAATATGGGGGGCTGTGTGTACAATATGGGGTGCTGTGTGTACAATATGGGGGGCTGTGTGTACAATATGGGGTGCAGTGTGTACAATATGAGGTGCTGTGTGTACAATAGGGGGGCTGTGTGTACAATGTGGGGGGCTGTGTGTACAATATGGGGTGCTGTGTGTACAATATGGGGTGCTGTGTGTACAATATGGGGTGCTGTGTGTACATTAATGAGGAAAAAAATTAACTTAAATGATTTTAGCAAATGGCTGCAATATAACAAAGAGTGAAAAATGTAAGGGGGTCTGAATACTTTCCATCCCCACTGTGTATAATATATATATATATATATATATATATACATATACATATACAGGGGTGTGTAGACTTTTTATATCCATGTTGTACCGCTCAAGAGCATGAGAATTCATTTTGGGTTGTTCTTTGGTGGTAAACTACAGTAATAGCAAGAAATATACAGCTAAATTTTAAAAAAAAATTTTTATTACTATTTTGGCAAAAAAAAACAAAAAAAACACAACTTTTTTTTAAAAGATTTTTTTTTTTTTTTACTATTTTGGCCAAAACTTTTTTTTTTCAATTCAGCTGTATATTTCATGCTATTACTGTAAATTACTTCCAAAGAACAACTAAAAATAAATTCTCCTGCTGCTAATGATAAAAAAAAATAAAAAAATCAGGAGATATCTGTTGCCATTTATCACCAAAGGAAATCCCAATCGCCCGACGAATCGTGGGAAAATTTCACTGCGTTTGGGGTGCTATCGAAAGTGACAGGGAACGCACGGGCGTCCCATGATTTGCCGCTATTTCAAATCGCGGGCAGAAATGCAGTGATTCCATCCCGCAATTCGGAACGCAGAGATGTGAACGGAGCCTTAGGCGGGAAGGGGTTAATATTCTAAAATATTTATAGCTATAACATTATACGTGATCCTCAAATTAGCCCCAAAAACATGTAACCATAATAAAATAGTGTGGCTCATAAACATCAATTTAAAATTCAGAGAGAGAGAGTGCGGCTCAACGTGCCAAGCCGGGGGTCGTGTTGATATGCAAACTCAAATAGCAGCAACTTCAAGTTCGCAAACAAATCAGGCCGACTGCCAAAAGAATAGAAGTTCCTCAGAGTGCCAGATAATGTTTGGGTGATGAATCAAAGCCGCCTGAATGACTCCATGAACCGGCGTGATCAATTGCTCCACAAGTAGGTTAAAAGTTTTACCTTTGCCAAAAAGCCAATTCCATCTGAAGGAACGAGCGATTATAATTAGGGATGGGCCGAACACCCCCCCCCCCCCTGATTCGGTTCACACCAGAACATGCAAACAGGCAAAAAATTCTAGCAAACATGCAAACGCCGTTAAAGTCTCTTGTATGGGACACAAACATGAAAAATCAAAAGTGCTCATTTTAAAGGCTTATATGCAAGTTATTGTCATAAAAAGTGTTTGGGGACCCGGGTCCTGCCCCAGGGGACATGGATCAATGCAAAAAAAGTTTTAAAAACTTCAGATTATTCAGGAGCAGTGATTTTAATAATGCTTAAAGGGAAACAATAAAAAAAGTAAAATCCCTATAAATATTGTGTCTGGGGGGTCCCCTTAGTCCCCCTGTAAAGTAGCGCATCTTTCCCATGTTTAGTACAAAACCACAGCAAAATAACATTTCTAAAGGAAAAAATGTAATTAAAAATGGCTCGCAGCTGTAATGTATTTCAAGCTCCCAGTAATATAGATAAAAAACCACTGAAAAAAATGGCGTGCGCCCCCCCACCCCCAGTCCATAACAGGCCCTTCGGGTTTGGTATGGATATTAAAGGGAACTCCACGGCAAACTTTTTAAAAAAATGGCGTGGGGTCACCCCAAAATCTATACCGGAGCCTTATCTGAGCAAGCAGCCATGGCAGGCCAGGAAAAGGGGGGACAAACGAGCGCCCTTCCCCTCCAAACTGTACCAGGCTGCTTGCCCTCAACATGTGGAGGGTGCTTCAGGGTCATGTTGATGGAGACAAGAGCCTCATCCCCACAACCCTTGCCCGGTGGTTGTGTGGGTCTGATGGCACGGGGGCCTTATCGGAATCTGGAAGCCCCCTTTAACAAAAAGGCCCTCAGATATCAGCCCTCCCATTTGTGAATGGGTAGGGGTACATGGAACCCCTACCCATTCACCCAAAAAAATGCCAAAAAAGTAAAAACGACAGGAGATCTTTTTTTTTAATAAAGGAATTGTCAAAAACTAAAAAAAAGAAAAGCTCTGCCTCGATGGGAGGCATCCCGCCAACTGCTGTCTCTTGGCATTGACAGCTGTTATATAGGCAAGGGCGGGGCCACCCGGTGACGTATACAGGTGACCCCACCCCCCTCCGACGTTACACAACATCACATGATGTCAGAAGGGGGCGAAGTCGCCCGGTCACTTCACCCTTGCCTATATAACAGCTGTCACAGCCAAGAGACAGCAGTTGGCGGGACGCCTCCCATCGAGGCGGAGCTTTTTTTTTTTCAGGTCCGTCGGGCGGCGTGATTGAAGATGGATGGACATCGCGGGTCACTTTTTTTTTTCTTTTTTTAATAAAGGAATTGTCAAAAACTGTCTCCTGTTGTTTCTACTTTTTTGACACTTATTTTGGTGAACGGGTAGGGGTACAATGTGATTGGTCAAAAGCATGCAGGTCAGGTGCATGCTTTGGCCAATTATCAGACATCAATGCACTGCGATCTCGCAGTGCATTATGGGGCGTTTCTGCGGCGCGCGAATTTCCCCCGAATGCCCCATAACATTAGCTGTTCGGCGAACCGGCGAACACCCGGCGTTCGATTCAAACTTACGTTCGACTCGAACATCGAGCTCATCCTTAATTATAATCAGTGATTGGGATAATGAGAAGCCGCTCTGGCCGCCGGAGCTCATAGTTCTCAAGAACTTCTACCTGCTGGCGTCTTCAGACCAGCCATGTGTGATCCAATTTGCTACTTTAATGGGTAATTGCAACCTCTGTACCCAAACAAAATATATATATAATTTCTTTCACAAAAATAGAGCTTTTTTTTAGTGGTATTTGATCACCACTGGGGTTTTTTTTACTTTTTTGCCCTAAAAAGCAAAAACATGTTTTTAACATTTCCGTTATCAAATTTTGCAAACAAATTCTTCATAAATCTAATATTTTAGATCCTTAGGTTACTCCCACCATTGCCATGAATGCAGCCCCATCATTGCCATGAATGCAGCACCCCCATTGACATGAATGTAGCTCCTCCATTGACATGAATGAAGACTCACCATTGCCATGAATGCAGCACCCCCGTTGCCATGAATGCAGCCCCACCATTGACATGAATGCAGACTCATGATTGCCATCAGTGCAGCCTGATTTATGCCCATCTGCAGCCTTGGAGGAGACAGGGAGGGGGTGGGATGAGCCAGTGGTATATTTAGGTTTTGTGCTGCCCTAGGCCTGACTAAGCTCGCACACCCCCTAATTTAACTATGACCCACCCCTTCCTGTCAAGGCCACACCCCTTCCTTTTTAAGATCCGCCCTGTCATCTTCATGGGAGGACAGAGGGACACCGCGGGAGGAGGTCAGTGAGCGATACAGCATCTTTTCATTTCGGGGGTAAGGGGATATGTGCTGGGTGCATTGGGAGTCGTGTCCCTTCTCTGTGGCTCCTCCTCCTCCTGGCTGTGTACTGAGTGTGTGTGGCTGACAGTGGAGAGAGAGGTGTCGGCTGCTACGGAAAGCCCATCGCCGCTTGTGGGACTCCAGGCAGCAAATGTCCTGGGTGCCCACGCTGGCGCATCCCTGTCTGGCCAGTTACCGAAACTCAGTGCCGTAACTTGTTGTGGGTTCTGGGACAGTGGCGTCACTAGGGTTGGCCTAGAGGATATCAGGTTAGGTACTTCCCAATTGCTCAGTTCCTGGGAACAGTAATGTATAATGGCCAACAGGCCCTCTTACCAGACCCGGTGAAACCGCAACAGTGATCCCTTCGGCTGGACGTTCGTTCACTCTGGGTTGCCCAGGCCAACTCTAGTCAGTAGTGTAGCATGTCTCTACCCTGGCAGTGGCTTCATCTTTCTCCCCCTCTGGTGGTGCGGGTACAGCGTAGCTCTCTGGTGGTGCATGCACAGCATGGCTCTCTGGTGGTGCATGTACAGCGTGGCTCTCTGGTGGTGCAGGTACAGCGTGGTTCTGGTGGTGCGGGAACAACGTGGCTCTCTGGTGGTGCAGGAACAACGTGGCTCTCTCTCTGGTGGTGCGTGGCTCCCTCTCTGGTGGTGCGGGAACAGCGTGGCTCTCTCTCTGGTGGTGCGTGGCTCCCTCTCTGGTGGTGCGGGTACAGCGTGGCTCCCTCTCTGGTGGTGCGGGTACATCGTGGCTCCCTCTCTGGTGGTGCGGGAACAACGTGGCTCTGGTGATGCGGGTACAGCGTGGCTCTGGTCGTGCGGGTACAGCGTGGCTCTGGTGGTGCGGGTACAGCGTGGCTCTGGTGGTGCGGGTACAGCGTGGCTCTGGTGGTGCGGGTACAGCGTGGCTCTGGTGGTGCGGGTACAGCGTGGCTCTCTGGTGGTGTGGGTACAGTGTGGCTCTCTGGTGGTGCGGGTACAGGGGCACAGTGTGGCTCCCTATCTGGCTTCCCTAGCACAGTATTCTCTTTTTCTCCTCCTGTAACCCCCCCCAGCAGAGTGCATGCTGGGGGCTGTAGCATGATGTCTGTGGACACACACAGGGCCGCCATTCTTTAGGGATTACTTTTCCTATGATGCCCCCCGGAGTCTTCTGACAGAAAGGGGAGGGGGGGCGAGCGGGGGAGATACACAGACAACCCGCATCTCTCCTCTCACTGTCACAGATCTGCTGCTCCATTTACCAGAGAATTCCCCCGCTCGCCCCCCCTCCCCTTTCTGTCAGCTGAACGGAGAAGAGAGAGAGCGGCTCTAATTGGTTTCACCGTGCCGCTGCCCAGCTTCCTCCCCGCTGTTTCCCTCCCCATGATTGGCCACAGCAGAGGGCCATTCAGAGAGAGAGAGAGAATCACGGCTTTATGGGGCGGCTTGACGGCTCCTGTGTGGGAGGAGAGCGGGTGCCGTTTTGGTGGGGGGGCGGCTTTTTTGACGCCCCCCACAAAGTGCCGCCCTAGGCCTGGGCCTTGTTGGCCTAGGCCAAAACACAGCACTGGGATGAGCGTCAACAGACATACAGGAGAAACTCCTGTTTTCTTAGGCAGCCTCTTTAATAAAAAGTCCTGCCTCCTATGTTGGACCGAATAGTCGTCCAATGGCAGCGCAGGAGACGGGATTTCCTTTTACACAGGCCGCCGTGTAAACAGGAAGTTCTCCTGTATGTACAGCACTCGTCCCGTCACCTCCAAGGCAGCCAGCAGTGGCGGCCCGTGCATTGTGGGTGCACGGGCGCCGCCCCCCCCCGACACCTCCGCCGCCCTCCCTATTCATGTGCCCGGCCCCTTTCAGGACACCGGACACTTGAAATACTATGGCGGGGATAGGTGGGGGGAATGTATTTTGAAGCACATGATTAAAGCCCGAGGCTCTAATAGTCTTCAAAATAAGGTGGGCGCTGGGCGCAGGGCACTGTGTATCGATCCCTCCCTGTTGTGTGGCATAGCGAATGAATTTTCGCTATTTTCACACTAACAGTCCTCCCTGCCAATCAGTAGGCAGGTCAGTGAGACCTGTTTCCCGAAAGCATTAGGCTATCCTATTGGATGCCTAATGCCGTGTACACACGGCCGGACTTTTCGATCAAACTTGTCCGACGGAACGAATCCGTCGGACAATTTGACCGTGTGTGGGCTTCATCGGACCTGCAGCGGACTTTTCTGACGAAAATTTGATGGACTTTAGATTTAGAACGTTTCAAATCTTTCCGACGGACTCGAATCCGGTTGAAAAATCCGTTCGTCTGTATGCTAGTCTGACGGACAAAAAACGACGCTAGGGCAGCTATTGGTTACTGGCTACCAACTTCCTTATCTTAGTCCGGTGCACGTCATCACGGTCGAATCTGTCGGACTTTGGTGTGATTGCGAGTAGACAAGTCCGATTCGACGGAAGTCCGTAGAAAAGTCAGTCGAAAGTCCGTAGAAAAGTCAGTCGAAAAGTCTGACGTGATTCAGTCTGTCGAAAGTCCAGTCATGTGTATACAGCATTAGTCTTTGGTGGAAGAGGAGACATGGCGGAGGAAGCCCGAGAAGCTGGGTGGACACAGGAGCCGCCGCTTCCCGCCGAGGAGAGCTGACAGGGAGGAGAGCTCCGTCACTCCAGGAGAGGAGCAGAGCCCCGCCACACAAGCAGTAAGTGCTGCCGGACCGGCCGTGCAGGGGGGTTTAGTGAAGTGACAGCCAAGCCGGGGGACGCGCCTGGCTGCATTTGATAGGCACATGTGGCTACATATACTGGGCACAAGTGGCTGCATATGATGGGTACAAGTGACTGCATATGATGGGCACAAGTGGCTGTATATGATGGGCACAGTGAGGCTGCAATTGATGGGGGGTTCAATATTTTTCAGTTTGTTTGAGCCCCCCCAAAAATTTTGAGCTCCAGCCGCCACTGGCAGCCAGCATATATATCTTTTGTGGCCCCCGGCATTCGGGGATTTGTTGGGGGCCACAAAAGATATACATGTGGAAATTACCAGGCGGGCCGTCCGAAAACGGAACGCGGGCCGCGATTCGCCGGACTTTGGACATGCCTGGGTTAGATGCTTCCCTCACATTCTTTTCAGGTGACAACACTGAAGAAAGGACACTTTGCTACAATGTAAAGTAGTGAGTGTACAGCTTGTATAACAGTGTAAATTTGCTGTCCCCTCAAAATAACTCAACACACAGCCATTAATGTCTAAACCGCTGGCAACAAAAGTCAGTGCACCCCTAAGTGACCCCTAAGTGAAAATGTCCAAATTTGGCCCAAAGCGTCAATATTTTGTGTGGCCACCATTATTTCCCAGAACTGCCTTAACCCTCTTGGGCATGGAGGTCACCAGAGCTTCACAGGTTGTCACTGGAGTCCTCTTCCCCTCCTCCATGATGACATCACGGAGCTGGTGGATGTTAGAGACCTTGTGCTCCTCCATCTTCTTTGTACTCCTCACCTGGTTGCCCCCACACACACTTGACACCATCTAAACCAAATAAGTTTATCTTGGTCTCATCAGACCACAGGACATGGTTCCAGTAATCCATGTCCTTAATCTGCTTGTCTTCAGCAAACTGTTTGCGGTCTTTCTTGTGCATCATCTTTAGAAGAGGCTTCCTTCTGGGATGACAGCCATGCAGACCAATTTGATGCAGTGTGCGGCGTATGGTCTGAGCACTGACAGGCTGACCCCCTCACCCCTACAACCTCTGCAGCAATGCTGGCAGCACTCATACGTCTATTTCCCAAAGACAACCTCTGGATATGACGCTGAGCACGTGACCTCAACTTCTTTGGTGGACCATGGCGAGGCCTGTTCTGAGTGGAACCTGTCCTGTTAAACCGCTGTATGGTCTTGGCCATCGTGCTGCAGCTCAGTTTCAGGGTCTTGGCGATCTTCTTATAGCCTAGGCCATCTTTATGTAGAGCAACAATTCTTTTTTTCAGATCCTCAGAGAGTTCTTTGCCATGATGTTATACTTCCAGTGACCAGTATGAGAGAGTGAGAGCGATAACACCAAATTTACCACACCTGCTCCCCATTCACACCTGAGACCTTGTAACACTAACGAGTCACATGACACCGGGGAGGGAAAATGGCTAATTGGGCCCAATTTGGAGATTTTTACTTAGGGGTGTACTCACTTTTGTTGCCAACGGTTTAGACATTAACGGCTGTGTGTTGAGTTATTTTGAGGGGACAGCAAATTTACACTGTTATACAAGCTGTACACTCACTACTTTACATTGTAGCAAAGTGTCATTTCTTCAGTGTTGTCACATGAAAAGATAGAAGAAAAGATTTACACAAATGTGAGTGAGGTGTGTACTTACTTTTGTGAGATACTGTATATCCACATCTTATGTGGTAGCCATTCCGACCATTTACCATGGTCCCAGGCTCCCCAGAGGAAGGGGAGTTCCCTGGAAGTACTATGGGTGGTTGGGCGGTCGGAAGGAGAACACACACACCTTCGAAGCACTATAAAGGCCTCATTTACATCTCGCAATGTGGGATCACAGGCAGAAATGCTGCATTCTTCCCACAATTCCAAATCACAGCAGAATGCACCTCGGGTGCCATTAATCTTTAATGTCACCCCAAACGTTATTTGATTCTGCAATCATGGCAAAACGTGAGTTTTAAAAACGCGCTACACTTGTCGCCCAAAAAGAAGTGTAGCGCTACCCCCACAGGAGCCGCTGGTGAATAAGGGTTCCCCCACCCTGCACAGCCAGGCACACAGACTTTTCTACAGCACTCTTGAGTCAAGAAATAGCCCTTGCAGCTTTGTTTTGGTGTTTTTATTAGGGTTAAGGGTATTATGGGATGCCCACTTGATTTTAGCAGAACTTTCCAGGGACAACTTTCCTATGTACAGTCTATTTACACCGCTCAGCTCCTCCACAACAGTTACTTGAAGCACAACAACAAACAGGACCAGCTGGCACGCTGTTAAGAGATCTGATAATAGAGCTCAGTCAGATTTCAGCAAATGCCCTTTACAGGCAGGGACCGCGGGCCCCTTGGTTGTGCAGCAAAGTCCTAGTGCCCAGCTGTCCATCTGTGGCTTGTGTTCCCGACACCACTTCTTCAGGCAGTGCCAACCCACCTGGCTGCAGCTGCCCCTTTCTCCAGCCCTCCTGGCTGCAGCTGCCCCTTTCTCCAGCCCTCCTGGCTGCAGCTGCCCCTTTCTCCAGCCCTCCTGGCTGCAGCTGCCCCTTTCAGCAGCCCTCCTGGCTGCAGCTGCCCCTTTCAGCAGCCCTCCTGGCTGCAGCTGCCCCTTTCAGCAGCCCTCCTGGCTGCAGCTGCCCCTTTCAGCAGCCCTCCTGGCAGCAGCTGCCCCTTTCAGCAGCCCTCCTGGCAGCAGCTGCCCTTTTCAGCAGCCCTCCTGGCTGCAGCTGCCCTTTCTCCAGCCCTCCTGGCTGCAGCTGCCCTTTCTCCAGCCCTCCTGGCTGCAGCTGCCCTTTTCTCCAGCTCACCTGGCTGCAGCTGCCCCTTTCTCCAGCCCACCTGGCTGCAGCTGCCCCTTTCTCCAGCCCACCTGGCTGCAGCTGCCCCTTTCTCCAGCCCTCCTGGCTGCAGCTGCCCCTTTCTCCAGCCCACCTGGCTGCAGCTGCAGCTGCCCCTTTCTCCAGCCCTCCTGGCTGCAGCTGCCCCTTTCTCCAGCCCACCTGGCTGCAGCTGCCCCTTTCTCCAGCCCTCCTGGCTGCAGCTGCCCCTTTCTCCAGCCCTCCTGGCTGCAGCTGCCCCTTTCTCCAGCCCTCCTGGCTAATCTTTCACAGTCCTTCCAGACTGCTCTCACCCAGTCCTCTCAGGATGCCTCTCAGTCCTCCCCGACTGTAACATTCCCCAGCCCACCTGTCTGTCTTCTCCCTGGAGATCTCCCGGATGTGCTCACTGGTTCCTGCTAGCCTCACACCTGCTCCTGTGCCACTGGACTGGATTCCTCCTTGTGATTTCAGAGGATCCCTCCTGCACCCAAGCTCCCAGACCCAAGGCCACCCCCCCCCCGCCACCAGACTAGGGGGCTACCCTCAAGGGTCTCCGACAGCCTCCTAGCACTCCATCTCTAGCTTCCACCTGAACTCTCCTGCCCTTGCTGGGCTGACCCTGAGTATTTGAGGGGGCCTGCCCCCTGCCAACCAATCTGTTGGGGGGTTGGTCAGGGCCCTCTTGAATACTCTAGACAGCTCCTTCTCACCCCTCCTCTCCGATTCTTCTAGAATCTTCTGCAAGTTTCTAGAAGTAGGGGGAGGTATCTGTCTGCCTGTGAGTCATACCAGTCTCCCTGAGTCACTTCCCTGACCCAGATAAAACATAGGCTTGGCTGCCAGCCAAGTCTGAACATTTTTTCTACTCTAACAAAAACCTTAACACTTACCTATTCTAGCACAATAGAGGGTTCTATAGAAGCATGAGCTCCTGAGAAAACAGTACAAGTACAGTACCAGGATCATGGGAGCAGCCATGATCCTGGTATTGGACATGTGCAATTAGTTTAGTTCTGAATTAGTTTTTTAACGGATTTCGACAATATCATTAATTCAGAATTACCCAAATTAACGAAAACCCGTTTAACAAGTTTTTCCAAACATTGATAAATTTGAATATTAAAAAATTTGTAAATTTGTTAATTCGTAAATTTATAAATTCGCAAATTCCTAAATCCTTAAATCCATAAATTTGTAAATCCATAAATTCGAAAATTGTAAATTCGGAAACTTAACTATTACTAACTATTAAATTATAGGTATTTGAATTTCCTTAAAAATTTGGCTGTTAGTGAACATAACGAATACAAACTTATCCGAAGCTACAAATTATCTGAAATAACGAATGCCGCATCTAAACAAATGGAACGTAACGAATGAATAATAATAAATAACAATAATAATAATAATAATAAAAACGTTTTATTATTATTATTTGTTACTAATTTGTTCTGCGTCTAAACAAATGAAATGGAACAAATTAATAATAAATAATAATAATAAAAAGTTTTTATTATTATTCATTCGTTACGTTTCATTTGTTTAGATGCGGCAATCGTTATTTCGGATCAGTCGTAACTTCGGATAAATTCGTATTCGTTACGATCACTAACAGCCAAATTGGAAAGGAAATTCCAATACCTATAATTTAATAGTTAGTTATTATTAGTTAGTTAGTTATTCTTTCAATTTTTCGGATTTTCTTTCTTATTTTTGGAATTTTCTATTTTTCACATTTTCTAATTTACAAATTTACGAATTTACGAATTGCGATCATAACGAATGACCCAAAAAACGTAAAAAAAACCCCAAAAAACAAATTAAACAAAAATGAACTAATTTTTCGGCATTGCAAATGTCTACCTGGTATGACCACTTGCCAACAGGAAGTTTTAATACATATAGTATGTCACTCAGCCAGTGGTTCAAGTTTATATTTTGTGTCAATATTAATAATAATGGCAATTTTTGTACTTTCTGATCTAAACGTTCAAACACAATTCTCCGGGTGTAAGGTCAGCATAACTCCCACACCATACAATGCTAGAAAACGGTTATTAACAGGTTGGAAGGTATTTTCTTGGATGCACGGAATGTTTACCTTCATATCACACAGAATGTGCCATCAGAATATAGACTTTCTCTGCAGGTCTTTGCAGTAAAATATAAAGCATGCTAAAAATCGATCGTGCCACTCAATGAATTTTTTTTTTTTTTATTCTTCAGTAACTGGTGACCTGGTGGAATCATCTCTTTGTCAATTGTACATCTACACAACGAGCTATTGAATACATATTGTAGCATTCTGCGCTTTTTCTTTTTTTTTTTTTTTAACTCGTCTTTCTGTGTTATAACTTTGAAATACGATTCACGCTGTTCTGAAAAGCTCCCAGTTCACTTCTTAAACAGAACTTACCAAAACAAACACGCTCTCCGCAAACAAAAGCCGCCATTTACTGAACACATCAAACGCAAACTCTCACCTGGGTCAGATTCTCTTCCATTTCGCACCATTTTCTACGTTTCTTTTTTTTTTTTGTTTCTAAGATCTCAGCTGCTCTTTTGCCTTCTACACCACATGCGTGCACCGAGAAGAGAAAAACAAAAGAAAGGACGTCTTAAAATAGGAGAAAGATTTATAACACGCGTCCAAAGAGTTCTGAAACAGCATTCTATCACTTGATCTGATTTCAGCATATTGTCCTCAGTTCTTGTCCAGGCCAATCATCTTTGAAGTACTGCTCACCTCATTGGGGAATATGTAGAAAACTAAAGCAGGCTCTTTGGATTTTTTTTTATTTCTTTTTATCCATGCATGATATTTATGATTTGCAATTGCTCTACAGGCTTTCTGTTTTAGCTGAACTTATAACGGTGTAGGGCCTTGAGGGCATATTGTTGCATCATCATGTTTTCTAAGCCGATGTTTGATTTATTTTCAGAAAGGTCAGAGGATTTGTTCACCTGCTTGTTAATCCCACCAGCTCAACGTATGTTTTTTTTCTTTAAAGCTGTTGTTACAGGTTTGGGATATGTTCAATAGAAGGAGACGCAGGGGAAGTGTCAAGAAAGTGGAGTACGAAGTGGTCTGCAGACCTGAGCGCAGGATAAGGGCCAAGCATGCTGAGGAACATTAGCATGTATGTTGGCATTGACTTTGGTGCCCAGTGGTCTGTTTAAAGCACTACAAAGCTAAAAGGTAGTTGCTGAGTGGATGTCAGCTCCTGTGAACTGTGACCAGACCATGATTGCTGCTTCTTCTGTTCCAGACCCGCTTTGCCTTTGACTGATCTTGACCCCTCCATTTTCTGACCTCCTGGCTAGTTATCTGACTTCGCCTCTTACCTGTTGTTTTGGTACCGTCTCCTGCCCGCGTAATACTGACCCCAGCCTGGCTTTCTTTTTATGTCCTTGTTTCCCGAATCTGACCCCGGCTTGGTTTTCATTTCTGCCCTTGTCTACTGAATCTGACCTAAGCCTGGCTTTTGTCTCTGCCATTGTTTACTGAATCTGACCTCAGCTTGTTTCCGTTTCTGCCCCTGTCTCCGGAATCTGATGTCTGCTTGGCTTCCATTTCTGCCCTTGTCTCCTGAATCTGACCTTGGCTTGGCTTCTAATTCTGCCCATGTCTCCTGAATCTGACCTCGGCCTGGTTTACATTTCTGCCCTTGTCTCCTGAATCTGACCTTGGCTTGGCTTCTAATTCTGCCCATGTCTTCTAAATCTGATGTCCGCTTGGCTTCCATTTTTGCCCTTGTCTCCTGCATCTGACCTCGGCTTGGTTTACATCTCTGCCCTTGTCTCCTGAATCTGATGTTCGTTTGAAAACACCTCTAGTTTCAGACACTGGTACAGTATACCAGGGGAAGATTGTTAGCTGTTAAGATTCATTCATCGTTATTATTGAAGCACAAGTCTAGATTAAAACACACAATATTGCATGAATGGAAGCTACCTAGGTGCATATTATAGATTGGACATATATGCTGGATAGTGTAGAGACTCTATTCTTGTGCAGCACCCTATGGTGTAAATAGTTAGGTGAATTTAGTTTGGCTCACAAGTAACTAAAGTGAGCATGTATATGGGGTTCAAGCTGCCAAGCAGCAGGACTTCAAGGGACAGTGTGGGTACCCCTACCTACCACCCCCAGAGCCAACAAAGGGAGGAGGCAGACAGATGCAATATTTAGCTAGCCTTAAAGGGGACAGTGTCACAGCTTACCTTAACCCCTTGCAGAGCTCCTGCAAACAGTTAGGACCTTGTTATTTCCACGAAGGGGACACAGAGCTCCTACATACAGTTGAGACCTTGTTATTTCCACTAAGGTGACACAGAGCTCCTACATACAGTTGAGACCTTGTTATTTCCACTAAGGAGACACAGAGCTCCTACATACAGCTGAGACCTTGTTATTTCCATTAAGGGGACATAGAGCTCCTGCATACAGTTGGGACCTTGTTATTTCCACTGAGGAGACACAGAGCTCCTACATACAGTTGAGACTTTGTTATTCCACTAAGGAGACACAGAGCTCCTACATACAGTTGAGACTTTGTTATTCCACTAAGGAGACACAGAGCTCCTACATACAGTTGAGACCTTGTTATTTCCACTAAGGAGACACAGAGCTCCTACATACAGTTGAGACCTTGTTATTTCCACTAGGGAGACACAGAGCTCCTACATACAGTTGGGACCTTGTTATTTCCACTAAGGAGACACAGAGCTCCTACATACAGTTGGGACCTTGTTATTTCCACTAAGGAGACACAGAGCTCCTGCATACAGTTGGGACCTTGTTATTTCCAATAAGGAGACACAGAGCTCCTACATACAGTTGGGACCTTGTTATTTCCACTAAGGAGACACAGAGCTCCTACATACAGTTGGGACCTTGTTATTTCCACTAAGGAAACACAGAGCTCCTACATACAGTTGAGACTTTGTTATTTCCACTAAGGGGACACAGAGCTCCTGCCTACATTTGGAACTTTGCTATTTCTACAAAGATGACATAGAGCTTCTGAAAGCAAATGGGCTATTCGCTACTGATCCATCAAGGACTAACAATATTCTGGAGGGAGTACAGTCTAGAATCCATTTTGTTGCAAGTTGTACATAGAGAAGCTGTCCTTCAAGTTGCGGCTGAACTCAGTTTGGACATCCCATAACCATTTATCCCCATCCAAGTTTATATTTACTCAATAAAACATAAAAAAAAGCCCAAAGAATGGATATTGACTGAGAATGCAAGCTGGAAAAAATGCGTATTGCCTGTCTGTGTAGGATTAGGGGGCCCATAACCTAGCGATCTTCTAGGGGGTAGTGCTAAATTTGCTATGACATGAATGACAAATGGGACTTTGAAGGCTGTTGTTCATTGTAATATTTACAGATACTCTATTAGATTTTGTCATCTGTTTCAAATACTCTGTGGACTCTGTTCCGTGTTGGATCCAATAAATGCATCTCTCTGGGAAAGAACCCTTGAGCCTGTTGCTGTGGAGATACTAATTAATCACATATATAAAAAGAGTACACCCCTCCCATTTTTGTAAATTTTTTCTTCTATCTTTTCATGTGACAACACTGAAGAAATGACACTTTGCTACAATGTAAAGTAGTGAGTGTACAGCTTGTATAACAGTGTAAATTTGCTGTCCCCTCAAAATAACTCAACACACAGCCATTAATGTCTAAACCGCTGGCAACAAAAGTCAGTACACCCCTAAGTGAAAATGTCCAAATTGGGCCCAAAGTGTCAATATTTTGTGTGGCCTCCATTATTTTCCAGCACTGCCTTAACCCTCTTGGGCATAGAGATCACCAGAGCTTCACAGGTTGCCACTGGAGTCCTCTTCCCCTCCTCCATGACAACATCACGGAGCTGGTGGATGTTAGAGACCTTGTGCTCCTCCACCTTCCGTTTGAGGATGTCCCACAGATGCTCAATTGGGTTTAGGTCTGGAGACATGCTTGGCCAGTCCATCACCTTTACCCTCAGCTTCTTTAGCAAGGCAGTGGTGGTCTAGGAGGTGTGTTTGGGGTCGTTACCATGTTGCAATACTGCCCTGCGACCCAGTCTCCAAAGGGAAGGGATCATGCTCTGCTTCAGTATGTCACAGTACATGTTGGCATTCATGGTTTCCTCAATGAACTGTAGCTCCCTAGTGCTGTTTGTGGGCTTTCTTGTACATCATCTAGAAGAGGCTTCCTTCTGGGACGACAGCCATGCAGACCAATTTGATGCAGTGTGTGGCGTATTGTCTGAGCACTGATAGGCTGACCCCCCACCCCTACAACCTCTGCAGCAATGCTGGCAGAACTCATATGTCTATTTCCCAAAGACAACCTCTGGATATGACGCTGAGCACGTGACCTCAACTTCTTTGGTTGACTATGGTGAGGCCTGTTCTGAGTGGAACCCGTCCTGTTATACCGCTGTATGGTCTTGGCCACCATGCTGCAGCTCAGTTTCAGGGTCTTGGCAATCTTCTTATAGCCTAGGCCATCTTTATGTAGAGCAACAATTCTTTTTTTCAGATCCTCAGAGAGTTCTTTGCCATGAGGTGCCATGATGAACTTCCAGTGACTAATATGAGAGAGTGAGAGCGATAACACCAAATTTAACACACCTGCTCCCCATTCACATCTGAGACCTTGTAACACTAACGAGTCACATGACACCTGGGAGGGAAAATGGCTAATTGGGTCCAATTTTTTTTTTTTTTTTGAGGGGACAGCAAATTTACACTGTTATACAAGCTGTACACTCACTACTTTACATTGTAGCAAAGTGTCATTTCTTCAGTGTTGTCACATGAAAAGATAGAAGAAAAGATTTACAGAAATGTGACTGAGGGGTGTACTCACTTTTGTGAGATATTGACAACATATTGGTGCCGTCCAAGCAACTAGAAGGGCATTTCAGGTTCAGTAACAGAAGTCAGTGATGACAACAGTCCTGTGAGGTGGACAGAAGTCTGGTGGGACTCAGGAGCTATACGGTGATTAGAAGTCTGGTGGTGACTCAGGAGTCTGATCCACAAATTGAAGAAGCTTGGAACCCCAGAATTATTCTTCCAGACCTTTTTTTGGTTAGGACTTACCATAATCACCTGCGTCACTCCGTGTCATATCATCTCCTGTCATCCACCTCAGGGGAAAACAGGACAGGTGTAAGGGAGAGCCCTCTAATCAGCTTAGCCTCCACCAGGTACATGAAAGGAAGACTGGGAACCTTTGGTGGTTTTTGGCACTTTTCCGCTTGCTCGTGAATCGGTCTAGAGGTTTCTTTTTGGGGTTTTATTGAACAGGAACTTGGATAGGGATTGGAAGCATGGGATACCTGTAGAATTGTGAGGACTGCTAGGCTTCTGACTGCTCTGTACAAAATGCTGGCTGTATTACCCAACCTTAAAGCGTTTGTTGCCCCAACACTTCATATTCCTGATATGAGCCTGCTGTTCCATGTACTGGTATGAGAAAGTCTCCTATTCTCTTTGTCTTGTTTCCTTTGTGTGAAATCCCCAGGGTTCCTGCCAGTCCCATTGCTTTCCTTTTAAAAACTGACCACACTAAGCAGGAGAGCACACTGTGGTCAGTTCTCCAGCTGGGCTAGGAACTCAGTGTGCTCTCCTCCATTGATCAGAATTGTCCTGACATGCCCCCGCTACACAGCCATTCACTGGTAAGCTCAGTGTGCTGTTGCTTCCCCTTCCCCCAGCTCTTATGCAGCTGAGCACAGAGGGAATGTGATCACTTATAAACAAGGGGAAAAACGGTATTTATAATGTTTTTTATATCTATACACAAGTGTTTTACCTTTTATTTCTATATTAAACTGAATGGGTTGTTCTACAAGGTGATCGTTTACAATCAATTTTAAGCTGCACTGTTCTGTCTCTTGGCTGAACTTGTACAACTCCTGGCTGCACTGCACTGGCTTGTAAGGGAAAGCATCACACGGTCACTTCTTCTCTGTGTAGCAGGATTAAGTATTCACTCAGTCCCAGAATAATGGAACTTTCTCACACCTGTTCTCCTGGCTTTATCCAGTCTCTCTCGCTCTCTCTTTGGTAGGCCCCCCAGCTAAGCCTAGCAGAGACCTTGATGTCTTCATAAGGGACTCCTCAGGCTTCTCCTCTGTCTCCGGCACAGGGGGCTGCTCCAGAAGGCTGGACCCTGGAATTCTGCACCCTGCTGCCAGACCTCAGAACACCTATAGGCTCTCCAGACACCTACTGGAAAACCCTCTCTAGGGAGTCCCTGAATATCCTTGACTCTGTTACTGGCCTGAATTTCTTCTAGCTTACCTTTTGGACTTGCCTAGCCATGTTACCAACCTCAGCCTGAACTCTTGACCAAGATTTTACGGTTCTGTACCTCGTTACCTTCACGCTGCCATTGTCTACTCGTCTCTGACCTTCATCCCACTCGTGATTTGGTGCCTTCCTGCTTGGCTGCTACTGAACTCAGCTTGTGATCCGGCTATGCCCTCCACTGGTCTGGGTGAATTCGGGTTGTCCTCATTGCTAGGCTGCTGCTTTCCTGGCACCAGAGATCCCAAGTTCAAGTCTGTGGTTCCAGCTTCCTAGGACCTGCACCCTTCCATGGCCCCTAGCAGTCCACGTCCCAACTTCCAGGGGTGAGCGTTGTGCAAGAGGCCACCCTCATCGTCTCCAGCTCCTTGTACGGGTAGGTGGCAGAGTCTGATGAATCTCCACAAAGCATCGAGCATTTCTACTCATGTTTTTCTAAACAGAAACAAATGCTGACAAGGCTCAGCCATCCTCCAAATACCGGTGTACACATTGCCCGAGGCTTGTTAATAAGTGAAGATGAACCAGAGATCACCTCGGAATTTAGATGCCTGGTAAATAAAATCAAGCTGAGCCGCAAATAAACCGGAATATCCCGAAATATAATGTGTCTCTGAACAAGACACAACCGGTTCTTCATCTGATAGAGTAGTCATGCCTTGACTTCCACCTTCATCTTCACACCCTACCTTGGGCACGATACTGCCTGGATACGGCCCGCTTCTACGACTGATACCGTAGCGATATATATCTGTAACCGCTGGAGCTTTGTTTCCATCTATCAGCCAACGGAGAGGAGATTCTTATACCACTTCTGAGACCCCGCGCCCTTCATTACTCACAGGAGCCGTTATATAACACGTATAAATATCAACACATAATTGCTCGTCAAGACAAGAGCCCTCGACAACGAGTATTTGTACATTTAGATACAACGTAATAATAACTACAACCACCGAAAACTCTTGTCTTTGACATGATGTGCACAACGGAAAGATGTGTTTTGTTTTCAGATTTGTTCGTTAACCACTTAAGGACCGGAAGGATTTGCCCCCTTAATGACCGGGGCCGTTTTTTTGCGATACGGCGCTGCGTCGATTTAACTAACAATTGCGCGGTCGTGCGACGTTCTACTAAAACAAAACTTATGTCCCCTTTTTCCCCACACAAATAGAGATCTCTTTTGGTGGTATTTGATCACCTCTGCGTTTTTTTGTTTTTTTTTGCGCTATAAACAAAAAAAAAGATCGACAATTTTGAAAAAAATAAAAATATTTTTTACTTTTTGCTAAAATGAAAAACATCCCCCCCTCCAAAAAAATATAAAAAGAATAATTTCTTCCCCAGTTTAGGCCGATATTCTTCTACATATTTTTGGTAGAAAAAAGAAAAAAAAATTGCAATAAGCGTATATTTTGTAATGGAGATTTCTAAGTTCTGTATATAATTGTATTCTATTGTGTATGTATTGCACACTGCCCTCACTGTGCACACGGCACCAATAATGTTTTCGTTACATGTTTGCATTCTTTCGAGTCCTGATTAGAATTAGCCTGCCTATGTTACGCCCCTTGTTACCATAAACGTACAATTGTAATATTAATGTGATACCTACATAATCATGTGCATAAAAACCTTCAATTGCGTCATAATAAAGCAGAACAGTTATTTGGAAAGATGCGGAGCGTATCTTTTTGTGTCTGTTCCCTACCGCAGTAGTTATTATTCATTTGGAACCACTAATCAATATGAGGATAGGAGTTGCCTATCATCAAAATGTCCAACTCGGTTTGCGCAAAAGTGATAGCAACTTCAAAATAGGGGATAGAATTATGACATTTTTATTATAATTTTTTTTTTTTTTTACTAGTAATGGCGTCCATCTGCGATTTTTAGTGGGACTGCGACATTGCGGCGGACACATCGGACGCCTAACTGACGTTTTTTACAATTTTTTGGGGACCAGTGACATTATTACAGCAGTGTTAATTCAGTCGACTAAAACATTTTAGTCGACTAAATGAATACTATTTTAGTCGACCAAAATACGAATAAAACTAAAACAATTGAGATGACTAAAATACGACTAAAAATAAAATGCCATTTTTGTCAAAAGACTAAAACTAAAACTAAAACTAAATTTGACTTCCAAATTACCACTGGTCTGTAGTGCATCTTCATAACTCAATACCATAAATAATAGCATATTACATTTTTTACTCCAGCAGTATATAATAAGTTTGGAAATTGTAGAGAAATGTTAAACTAATGAATTACAATTTAATTACACCCATTCAATTTTAGACGACTAAAATGAGTTTTAGTCAGCTAAAACGTAGGACATTTTAGTCGACTAAAATGTACTGGAGATTTAGACGACTAAATACGACTAAAACTAAAACAATTGGAGAAGACTAAAATGGGACTAAAACTAAAATGCCATTTTAGTCCTATGACTAAGACTAAAACTAAATTAAAATTTGCTGCCAAAATTTACACTGTATTACAGTGATCAGTGCTAAAACTATGCACTGTCACTGTACTAATGACACTGGCAGGGAAGGGGTTAATATCAGGGGGGAGATCAAAGGAGTTAACTGCGCTCCCTGTTTGTGTTTTCTAACTGTATGGGGGGGATGGGCTGCCTGGGGAAACACAGGATCTGTGTGATCTCCCCTGTCAGAACGGAGATCTGTCTTCTTTACACAGGCCGATCCCCGTTCTGTCAATGTGGGGGGAACGATCGCGGGTGGCCCGCTGATTGGCTCCCCTGCTGGCAACAAAATAGAGTACCCGAGCCAACGTACAATGATGGCGATTTGCGGGAATGAGCCCACCTGCCGCCGTTCAATGATGGCGATTTGCGGGAACGAGCCCACCTGCCGCAGTTCAATGACGGCGATTTGCGGGAACGAGCCGACCTGCCGCAGTTCAATGAAAACGATTTGCGGGAACGAGCCCACCTGCTGCAGTTCAATGACGGCGATTTGCGGGAATGAGCCCACCTGCCGCCGTTCAATGATGGCGATTTGCGGGAACGAGCCCACCTGCCGCAGTTCAATGACGGCGATTTGCGGGAACGAGCCGACCTGCCGCAGTTTAATGACGGCGATTTGCGGGAACGAGCCGACCTGCCGGTAGTTCAATGACGGTGATTTGCGGGAACGAGCCGACCTGCTGCAGTTCAATGACGGCGATTTGCGGGAACGAGCCTACCTGCCGCAGTTCAATGACGGCGATTTGCGGGAACGAGCCGACCTGCCGCAGTTCAATGACGGCGATTTGCGGGAACGAGCCGACCTGCCGCAGTTCAATGACGGCGATTTGCGGGAAAGAGCCGACCTGCCGCCGTTCAATGACAGCGATTTGCGTGAACGAGCCGACCTGCCGCCGTTCAATGACAGCGATTTGCGTGAACGAGCCGACCTGCCGCAGTTCAATGACGGCGATTTGCGGGAACGAGCCGACCTGCCGCAGTTCAATGACTGCGATTTGCGGGAACGAGCCGACCTGCCGCAGTTCAATGACGGCGATTTGCGGGAACGAGCCGACCTGCCGCAGTTCAATGACGGCGATTTGCGGGAACAAGCCGACCTGCCGCAGTTCAATGACAGCGATTTGCGGGAATGAGCCGACCTGCCGCAGTTCAATGACGACGATTTGCGGGAACGAGCCGACCTGCCGCCGTTCAATGACAGCGATTTGCGGGAACGAGCCGACCTGCCGCCGTTCAATGACAGCGATTTGCGGGAACGAGCCGACCTGCCGCCGTTCAATGACAGCGATTTGCGGGAATGAGCCGACCTGCCGCAGTTCAATGACGGTGATTTGCGGGAACGAGCCGACCTGCTGCAGTTCAATGACGGTGATTTGCGGGAACAAGCCGACCTGCCGCAGTTCAATGACGGCGATTTGCGGGAACGAGCCGACCTGCCGCAGTTCAATGACGGCGATTTGCATGAACGAGCCGACCTGCCGCAGTTCAATGACGGCGATTTGCGGGAACGAGCCGACCTGCCGCAGTACAATGACGGCGATTTGCGGGAATGAGCCGACCTGCCGCAGTACAATGACGGCGATTTGCGGGAACGAGCCAACCTGCCGCAGTACAATGACGGCGATTTGCGGGAACGAGCCGACCTGCCGCAGTTCAATGACAGCGATTTGCGGGAACGAGCCTACCTGCAGCAGTTCAATGACGGCGATTTGCGGGAATGAGCCGACCTGCCGCAGTACAATGACGGCGATTTGCGGGAACGAGCCGACCTGCCGCAGTTCAATGACAGCGATTTGCGGGAACGAGCCGACCTGCCGCAGTTCAATGACAGCGATTTGCGGGAACGAGCCTACCTGCAGCAGTTCAATGACGGCGGCTGGTTGGCAAGCGGTTAAGTTAAAATTTTGGTTCATCGTATTCGTTATGTTAGAATAATTTATTTTCGGAATTTGTTTTTGGATTATTCGGATTTGTTTTTTAATATTCATTATTTTTATAAGCGATTCAAAAATTCGAATTTCGGAAGACGGCCATATTTGTTCTATTTCTAGGAATCGTCATCTTGTTTCACTTTTTTTTTTCAGTTTGTGGATATTTTGAGGATGTTATTTTAATTATTCCACTTTTGTGTTTATTTTTTTTCCTTTTGAATACATTGTTTTCATTTTGTTTTTATCTATCATTATATTGTTGTGTTTCTTTTCTATTATCCTGTCATTAGGATGTAACCGCTGGGAGGATTCATCAACATCCGTTAATGATTTCCTTCTTTGCAGTCTCCGCCTCTTTGCCATAATTAAATCAAGGCCTATATACAGTATACATTATTTAGCTGTTTTGTGTGTATTTTTTAGTTAACCACTTCAGCCCCGGAAGAATTTGCCCCCTTCCTGACCAGGCCATTTTTCGCGATACGGCACTGCGTCGCTTTAACTGACAACTGCGCGGTCGTGCGACCCAAACAAAATTGACGTCCTTTTCTTCCTCACAAATAGAGCTTTCTTTTGGTGGTATTTGATCACCTCTGTGGTTTTTATTTTTTGCGCTATAAACAAAAAAAGAGCAACAATTTTGAAAGAAAAAACACAATATTTTGTACTTTTTGCTATGATAAATATTCAAAAAAAAAAAAAATTCTAAATCAGTTTAGGCCGATATGTATTCTTCTACATATTTTTGGTAAAAAATTGCGATAAGTGTATATTGATTGGTTTGCGCAAAATTTATCGCGTCTACAAAATAGGGGAAATATTTATGTAATTTTTATTATTTTTTTATTGTTTTTACTAGCAATAGGAGTGATCTGCGATTTTTATTGGGACTGTGACATTGCGGCGGACAAAATCTGACACTTTTGACACATTTTTTGGACCAGTGACAATTATACAACAATCAGAGCTAAAAATAGCCACTGATTACTGTATAAATGTCACTGGCAGGGAAGGGGTTAACACTAGGGGGGGGCGATCAAGGGGTTAAATGTTTGTTCCCTGGGTGTGTTCTAACTGTGGGGGGAGGGGACTGACTGGGGTAGGAGACCGATGTTCATACTTAGTAGAAGATCTGTCTCCTCTCCCCTGAGAGAACCAGGATTTGTGTGTTTACAAACACACACATCCCCGATCTTGTTCTGTTACGAGTGATCACGGGTGCCAGGCGGACATCCGGTCTCCCGGGCATGCGCATCGGCTCCGGGGACACGCGGCCTGCTATGATAAGGTGACCAGATTTTTAAAATGAAATCCGGGGACATTTTTTTTGTTGGCAAATGGTAAACTATTTTATAAGCATATTTCCCTCCAATGATATATGCGGTGTATGTGGGATGTGTTTATGGGATGATTGTATCATATATACGTTATTTCTCACATTTCGTCCATGAGATAAAAAAAATATATATAAAAATAAAATAAGATAAAGTTAAGATAGAAAAAATACTGTTACTGTATCCCCCCTCTCTCTGTATATACTGTATCCCCCCTCTCTCTGTATATACTGTATCCCCCCTCTCTCTGTATATACTGTATCCCCCCTCTCTCTCTCTGTATATACTGTACCCCCCTCTGTATATACTGTATTCCCCTCTGTATATACTGTACCCCCTCTCTCTCTGTATATACTGTATCCCCCTCTGTATATACTGTATCCCCCCTCTCTCTCTCTGTATATACTGTATGCCCCCTCTCTCTCTCTGTATATACTGTATCCCCCTCTGTATATACTGTATCCCCCCTCTCTCTCTCTGTATATACTGTATGCCCCCTCTCTCTCTCTGTATATACTGTATCCCCCTCTGTATATACTGTATCCCCTCTCTCTGTATATACTGTATCCCCCTCTGTATATACTGTATTCCCCCTCTCTCTCTGTATATACTGTATCCCCCTCTGTATATACTGTATCCCCTCTCTCTGTATATACGGTATCCCCCTCTGTATATACTGTATTCCCCCTCTCTCTCTGTATATACTGTATCCCCCTCTCTCTCTGTATATGCTGTATCCCCCTCTGTATATACTGTATCTACCCTCTCTCGCTATGCATGAATCTATCTATTATACATATAGGGGGGTGGCGTGGAGAGAGGGGGCGGCGCCCGGGCTCCTCTAATGGACGGCCGCTACTGGTACTGAAACCAATCCTCTCCAAGCAGACTACACCAGACCCCCTCACCCTGCATAGATGAGAACCCCCAAGTACTAAAAAATGTCCCCTTGAACTTAAAGGGACCAAAACCCAAATAGTGGGGGTAAAACATCTCCCATCCAGGATTCAGCCCTGGCATCCTGTACAGGTGGTTAGAGATGACATGTATCTGAGGGTATAAGGTACCCACCACAGATAACCTTGGACAGATAGGATTAGACAGATATCAGAACATTTAGGCTGGGTTCACATTATTACGAATTGGATGAGGGTTTCTCCGCATCCGGTTTGCATAGCAAGAGATTGTGACCGGCTCTCTATGGAGCTCTCTATGGAGCCGGTTCACACATCTCTGCAGCGGCTCCGGTGCAAATTGCTTTTGGTCCATTTCAGGTCCGAATTCAGCCCAAAATTTGGGATGAAATCAGACCTGAAACGGTGAATGGAGACGCACTGCCGGACTCCTGCTGTGAGCCTCTGTGTTCTCCAGTGTTCTTCAGCCTTACTGCCCACAGGGGAAGAGGACTCCAATAGAGACGGGTTAATGCGGCAAAGTATATTAACATAGTACTGTTGAGAGATAGCAGCCAACTCTGCAGAAACGGCCACACCGGACCAAAACGCCCCCAACGACCCAGACAGGTCCACAACTCTGTAAACACCTGACAGCATCCAGCAGGAGAGGCACCCGGAAGGCAGACCAGAAACCGGGACCTTAACAGGAAGGCAACTGCTCAATACACAGTCCCTGCTCTGTCCCTACTACACACGAATGTGACCCTACGCTAATTCAACTGTCCTTAACCAGCGGGAGATCTGTCCCTGTACTACCCACTAAGTGTAATGAGCACCTACCCGAAGGGGATAGTGCTTTTTCAAAAGCACTGCCAACTTTAAAGATGGCCGCCAGGTCAATCAGGGCAGCAGCATCCAATTGGACAGCTACTTCTCTGATGAGACCTTGGAGGCCTCTACGCCTAGAGGAAAAGAGATTTTATCTCCAAATATGGAAACGTTTCTTCACAGTAAGAGCTGTGAAAATGTGGAATAGACTCCCTCCGGAGGTGGTTCTGGCCAGCTCAGTAGATTGCTATAAGAAAGGCCTGGATTCTTTCCTAAATGTACAGAATATAACTGGGTACTGACATTTATAGGTAAAGTTGATCCAGGAAAAATCTGATTGCCTTTGGGGGATCAGGCAGGAATTTTTTCCCCTGCTGGAGAAAATTGGATCATGCTTTGCTGGGTTCTTTGGCTTCCTCTGGATCAACTGTGGGTATGGGATTGTGACAGACCTAGCGGCTTTTGGAGGGGACTGAATGCCAGCCTCTTGCCTACCGATTATGGGCCCTGGCATTTGGGGGAACGGTGCTCTTTGTGAGCTGTATGCCTGGGGACCCTTGAGGTGGCGTTACTTTAGATTCAGGTCCATGTCCCCCAAGACACACAGACTCTGGGGACCCTGGATATGCCATTGTGACGGGAGTCACTAATAGGGGCACAAGGTGAATGAGAACCCCACTATGCTCTGTGCTAGTCAGACTCAATGCTATATATATATATGTATATATAATGTGTGTTGTCTCATTATGTTGTGTACTATTTGCTGTGATGGTTTGGGGTGTGACTGTATTCTATTGTCTATTGTGGCTGTCTGCCTCAACTATTATGGGATGTCTGAGTGTCTTGCTGTGAGGAAAGGGGGAGGGCGGATTCCTCCAGCAGCCCCCCTGTTAAGACGGTTTACTGATGAGATGTTAAACACACCTGACCTGTGTGTCCATTGTCATTGGACAGTTTAACCCGCCCTGTTTTCCAAGGGTGGGGGGAAGTGTTTTGAAGTGGGATCTGTATAACATGTGTTTGAATAAAGATTCATTCCTGCTTGAACCTCAAGACAGAGCCTCGTCTCGTACTTGGGGGAGAATTATTCGTATGTTTTTTTTTTTGTGCGGCTGATCGGAGTGTTCGGTAGCTACCTTTGTGTTCGGAAATGGAATGTCTTAAAAGACTTTAACCCCTTTCATACTCGGGGTGTCGTTACAGATTGTATGATATTTTATATTTCTTTTTTATAGATTAAACTGGATGGATTTGTGTCTTTTTTTTTCAACCTGTCTAACTATGTAACTATGTAACAATGTTCCTCTATCATTTATATATATTTAAAACTATAGAATTTCATGCTCAATGTTGGCTCTTGGTGGGGTGTTCAGGTCATTCCATTAAACTCTATGATTTGCACATGACTGAGAGTAGCAGCATGTCTGACTTCAACTTGACCTCCCCCCTGTAATGAATTATGTCATGGGGATATTTCTGTGTCCGGCATCGTTTTATTTTAAGATTAAAAAAAAAAGCCAAGGAATCCCTCAGGGAGAAGAATCCATACAATTACATACAATTTTCTGTAACACAAATCCCTCTTAGGACTTGAAGTGCTCGCAGCCAAAATCTGATCAGTGACTGCTCACTGCATTAGTAGCTTCTTCTGCTGAGATAAAATGTTACATTGTGTCAACTAACAGTTACATTCTCCGCTATTGTTGTCATTTAATCACAAAGCCCACAAACAATCGGACTCAAGGTTACCTTGCTAGCGATTAGCATGGTGCTCATGGAAGCTTTCAAAGAAAGGTCCACCTTTGTAGAGCGTAAATGTGAACAGTG